>JACJUY010005946.1:6217-47723 GCA_014220935.1 Platorchestia sp. MABIK
CTGCTTTATAAACTTATGCATGATTATTTTTATTACTTTAATATAGCATGTATTTTCATAAAACGGTAAATTAGATGCTTGGGAATAAATTTATCGAAATAATTCAATGGCGTTTCAAACAAGCGCAGCTGCTTCCCAAAATTTTGTTGAATAACTTCAAATTCTCGATTTCACAGGGTCAGGTGCACTTGGAGTTTTGCTCGATAGAAACCGCTACGCTTGGCTTTCTGCTCGCAAGTGTGATCTCAAATCTCTCTGTCAATGGTCAGATGGTTCAAGGGTCACAGACGGAGTCTACACTGAGGAAGAGATCGTTTCCTCATCCGACGAAGCAATGTCAATGCTCATGAGTACAGGGGAGATTCTACCATGGTTAGATTCTACGGTGAAGCCTTACCCCATTCTGTGCTCTCGGAATGTAAACTGAACAGAACGGTTGCGTGACCTGTTGCTGTGGAACGTTCGTTTCTGTCATGCTGGAGGATATAATCTTTCTTTTTAGCAACGGTTTTAGTTTTTTTGTGAGGGAGAACTCAAGCAAAAATTAGTGGATGAATGTGTAAATACATTTATCGTCCAGCTTTCATAAACATAATGTCCAGCTTTAGCAAAAAAAGATTCATTTCTATTATACGAAATAATGAGACAAAAGGAAGTAGGTAAAATGAATTTGTCACTGCACTATCTGATCATGAATGATAGAAAATGGAAATTACAGATTAGTATTCAATTTTCTCAAGATCACATGTACTTTGAGTACAACGTTAGCTCGATGCTCAATGGAGAATTAAAACTGCAATCACTGAAATCTAAATCAACACCAGTGAAATATTTTGTATCGGATTGTCCCGCATTTATTCGATACGTATTTATACATAACGAATATTGTCCCGTATTTTCCTTACGTGAAAATTACCTGTCAAATATTGACTGTATGAACGAGAGCGTGAATTCCTTAAACTACCTTTGAAAGTATCCATTTGTTCGGACTCACCCGTTGTGCGGAATTCAAGAGAAAAACTGGGAAAAGCTCAAAAAGCCTGAACCCTGGTTGTTTCAAAGAAAGTACCACATTCTGTACTTCATCGGAACACTTTTGAAAATGAAAGTTTTCCCTAGCATCAGGCACATGGGGGTGAACAAGCCCTGCGTGAGTGGATTTGTTCGCAAGTATGTTTTTGGAACGGTGCTTGTGATATCATTTAAGTTATTTTTGTCGTGCCTTCCATTCGACGAACTGGAAGTTAAGATTAAAATATTTTAGTGATACAGAGAATAAATAAACAAAGCTTACGCTACAACGCGTAACGTGTGGTACTTTTAACGGAAAATATGAGTTTTCACGGTAATGCTACTCAATGTAAAACTGAAAAATTCAAACACAGGAGTCGAGAGACTGTTAGCGATTTGAACGAGAGATTTACTGCAAGGTTGATATCCTCATAACATTTATTAGAAAAAACCTATTAACACTACGTGAATAGGCAATTGAATCTGTAAAAATTTCCTTGAAAGGCTGAAAGAGTTTAAAAATGAATTCAAAACCGAATTTGAAAAGAAGAAAAGACGTCTCTAGTTCAAATGAATATCTTGATAAGCTCCATGAACAACAAATCGAAAGACATGGAAAAATGCTTCGAGAAATGTGTAGAAATCTCGTGGAATAGAAAGAATGTGTACATTTGTAGAAGTGCAGAGAAGCCTTAACGAAATGATTAATCAAAGTCCAGCAGGAATACTTCGAGAAATTATAGAAATCTGCTTCAATAGGAAGAAAATCTACACATGTATAAGTACTGAGCAGCATATAGAAAACAAAAAAGGTAAACAAATAATGTCAAACAAACGCTCATCCCAACATGAAAAAAGCAAATTCCCAGTAAATCAAAACTCTGCTTTTAGACTGAAATCAACACATAAACTCTCCACGATTAAGGAAATAAAAACACATGCATTACCCAAATTCACTTTTAGTTATATTTCACTGCCAAGCAACAAATAAAAAGCTCAATTTCAGGAATTTGAAAATTATTCAAATCTCGTCGAGCAAACCCGGAGATCGATAACGGAAAATGTCTCTGTGAAGACTTCAAATAAAAAACCCGCCAACTGATCGACCAAAAGACACCCGATAGATGAGACTAATAAATGGAAACTCAAACGATAGCAAAGACGAATTTGTGCTCTAGACAGAAGAAAAATGCACTCTGGACTAAAATGATCTATTTTCGACCGAATGGACTTTTCGGCCCTAAATTAGGAAGGGAGCCTCTTAATTAGGTTGTTCATGCGGTAGGTATGTGAGTAGCGAAATTATCATGAAAATTATTAGGTGATAAAGGAATAACTCTTACTATTGAGCGCCTGCGACTGACAAGACCACATCCAGATTAAACTGCTTTCCAGATCCCTGGAACATTCAAGCAACTACGAGAACTAATGAAACCAGACCTCTGGCTCGAGCTCGCACAGATAAGGTTCTTGTGACATTCCAAGTAAGAAAAACCATCAGTGAATAGTCCTGTGAACCAGCAAGTAGAAGAACATTACTCTAATTTTGCTGTTTTATCCTATTTTGCTCGTCTTTTAACTCTCATTTTTATTAATTGACTCTGCTGGATGAAATAGGCTGATTTCTAGGAAACCTCACTTTTAGGATGAAAAGGAAAACCAACGTAGCTAAGAATATCATGATAAAAAACAAATGTTTCGGATTAAAAAAATCTATTTTCAGTGCTCTGAAAAACAGTGAATCAGAGTGTTGATTTTTTTTAAACTCAAATTCTTCCGAATAAACCGAAAATGAAACATTGGCATTGGAAAGACAATAATAAATCAAAAAACAAAAACTATAGAAAATTTTAACAGATGGGAAAAAACTTCTCCGTCGCGTCACATTCATTTATTGACAAACGGTTCTTCACAATGTACATCAACTCTAAAATGCGGAGGTCAGACGAATTTGGGGCTGATTACAAAATTTTGAAATTTGTGCTTATAAAAATGTGGTCTACATACAAACCAGGGTTGCGGAGTAGGAGGAATGAATTTGCGACTCCGACTCCAACTCTGACTCCACGTTTTCAGAATTTGGCGACTCCGACTCCACCTTTCCAGAATTTTGCGACTCCGACTCCACCTTTCCAGAATTTGCGACTCCGACTCCAACAGCTACTCCACCTATTCACAATTTTGTGACTCCAACTCCAACTATTCCCAATTTATAAGATGAATGTTTAATTTCTTAAAGGTTGCAGGTGTTGCAACCTGTGTATACGTTTAGTGTATTCTTCATTTACGAACGACTTTTAAATTCGCAAGAGAATGTTAAAAAACAAGTTTACTAATATATTTATCTACTAGTGTATATGATCCGTCAAAAATGACGGAATTCAATGATTTCCATTGAAAAAGCCTCAAGTTATCGATGAAAAACATATAGATCCATCCTAATAGTACCCGCGATTAAAATATTCTTGTATTTGTGCACTGGTGAAACTGGTCTCACAGATACGGTCATTAAGCATCCTTAAGAACGTCACAGACGCACAAAACAACCTAGCAAACAGCAACTGTGTATTATAATTCAAATTATTATTAGCCA
Organism: Platorchestia sp. MABIK; assembly: GCA_014220935.1. Taxonomy (NCBI): domain Eukaryota; kingdom Metazoa; phylum Arthropoda; class Malacostraca; order Amphipoda; family Talitridae; genus Platorchestia; species Platorchestia sp. MABIK. Next base: position 9,822 of record JACJUY010005946.1, read on the forward strand.
AGAAGTTTTAAAAACCTTCCCATACCTTTTTACCTCTATAAGCTGCATTTCCTAATAGTAGATTCAGTTTCACGGAAAATTTTTTACCTAAAAAAAAAGTGATCAGATGCCAGGTTTTTTATATTATTTAAATAGTATTTTTGATACCCTCCAATCAAGCTGATTTCCATTGAAATAACATAGGGGAAATTATACACAAAAACATATATATACATTAATAAATTGATGGAGACGCCTGGCGTTTTATTATTTTTATATAGGTTCTTTTTCTGTGAGGAAGAATTTGAACCAAAAGTTGAAAAGCTCAAAATGAATCGATTTTTACAAATAATAAAATATCAAAACCTCCTTTGTTTTGGAGTTATAAGGACTTAAAGAAACTACGAAACCTAAAGTAGGATACCACGTGCGCGCCAATGTAAGCGCTACACTTTTTAATTCAAATTAATCCAAGTCAAGTTAATTTTAACCCAAGTCAAGGTCAACTTAATTCAAGTCAAATTCAAATTAATTGAATTCAAGTTCTATTCAGTCCTAGTCAAGCTCAATTTAATTTAACTCAAGTTCAACTCAATCAAAGTCATGTTCAATTCAATCTAACTCAAGTTCAAATGAATTCAAATCAAATTTCAATTAATCCAACCCTAATTGACATAATTACTCTTTAGTTTGAGCGTTTTAGGATTCAAGATATTTCTATTGGGTGTGATGAGCAAGACAATCGTTTTTCCTTTCAGCGAGGAAAACAGATAATTTCCGCTGGTGATGCAATCTAAAGACAAGCTGTCGTAAAATGTGCCACGTATCCAGTATCAGGAGGCAGAGCGTGATTCAGATCTTTGACTGGCGTAAAAGATCCAAGTCAGGTATAAAAACTCCGTATTATACTACTCGTTAAAGTTATTTAAAAAATCTACATTAATGGCAGTATGCATCCATTCAAATATTTATGTTCAAAAGATAATTTTATGTTACACAAATGCATAGTATCATAGTATCGAGGATTTATTTACACTCATATAGAGATTTGAGTGCGTGAAATTTCACTTTATCACATATTTATATCTGAAATCATATACATGCACCTACATAAGATTACTATTGGACCATATGTAGATTTAGTCCAAAAAAAATATATACTAATGTGATTCCCTGAGTACTTATTGAACGATTCCGTTAGAATACAATTTATATGAGTGCATTACGACGCATATATTCCTGCATTAGCAATAACAATGATGCCATCTCTTCAAATTAATAGGTCAATGTAAATATATCATTTATGTCGATGAAACAAATTGTAAATTATTTTTACGAAAATCGTTTCGACGAGCTAGAAAAAGACTTCGTTGCTAAATTTTATTTAGTTGAAGTTCATCACGTGATAAATTGCGAAGAAATTCACTCAACATTTCTTAATTGGAACACTGTCAATAGTTAAAATGAACTACCTTTGAAGTTATACAAAACGCAACGTTTCGATGTTCACACATCATTATCAGGTTGAAAATTTACAGAAAATTAATCAGTCACATTAGTAAAATGCAAATCTAATTCTTAAGCTATATGAGACTAGTATAGAAATTGAAATCACAGCACAAAATTTTTATAAATGACTAGATATAAAGTTTGTACAACAAAAGTATGTATTCACGAGATCAGGTACAGTAACAGTATTGCACACTTTAGATGCTCATTGGACAAGCGATAGGGGCGAAATCTGAAGACCGTCGTTGCCTGACACCTCACTTTTGAACCACCAAAAAATATATACGTGTTTTAATCTGAATAAATAAATTTACTTCAGGACGAATTTGTCCTTTTTAAAAACTAACATTCTGAGTTGGCTACTAGCCGTATTGCGTTTGGTTACGTACCGATTGCCCTGCTAATATTAAGATTCTTCCTCGGCGTTGAGAGGCGACAAAAATAAAATTAGATTTGGAACTTTGTGTCCTTGTATTTATTAATCTTTTCAGCTTCGAAGCAGGTGGTAAATCAAATGTGTCGAGGTAGTTCCTCACACACACTCTGCCTCCTGATGCTGCATACTTAGCACATTTACGACATCTTGTCTTTAGATTGCCACACCGGCGGAAATTTCATGTATTCCTTGCTGGAAGGAAAAACGATTGTCTCGCTCATCATCTCCAATAGATATATATTTAACGCAAAAACGATCAAACTAACGAGTAATGATGTAAATTCTTAACGCAAATAGGGTTGAATTAATTTGAATTTGACTTGGATTAATTTGACCTTGACTTGGATTAAATTGAACTTCACTTGGATTAATTTGAAGTGAAAAAGGTTCAGTCTTGATAGTTTCGACCCCACTAAAAAAGTTTTATGATATTTTTACAATAAAAACTGCAAGCATTTAACGGTTAGGAAAAACATTTACAGTTTCAAGCTATTAAGCATTTAATAATGTTAGTTCGATTGTTCTATTTGATATTAATATTAATAACTACTAAAGTTTATCATTGATGGCTGAGTCTTAATTTCCTAACGAACATTTGAATTGAAAATTCTTTGCAACTATAAAATGCTTGCAGGTTTTTTGTCAAAATAAAAAACTGCTTTAGTGGGGTCGGACCTATCAAGACAAGTGCTAACATTGACGCGCCCGTGGTATCCTACTTTGAGTTTTAAAGTTCCTTCAAGTCCTTATAACTCGAAAACTAAGGAGCTTTTGGCAGTTTATCATTCGTGAAAATCGATTTACTTTGAGTTTTTTCCCATGATTGGAGTTGGTCCGCACAAAAAAAAACCTATATAGTGTTGATTATTCGTATACCATGAAATGGCAAGCGTGTCCTTAAACAAATAAATAAATAAATTTAGGAATTTCCTACGCATAATTTCTCTTATGTTATTGCAATGTTCAATTAAGTATTGAACAAATAAAATTGGTTGGTCTGTCTTGGTTGGTTGGTCTGTCTCCCTTTCACGCTTAATGATCGTATCTGTGATACGAGTTAGACCAGTGCACAAGTTCAAGAATATTTTTATCGCCTATTTTACTATTACGATGGATACATTTCAATATGATCCATATTTGGAATATTAGTGGAAAGACAATATCGAATCCCGTCATTTATGACTGGCGTGTGCACTATTATATACATATTACTGACTGGCGTCTTATGAGTAGGCAAAGTAGGCAGTACCCACCCTGAGATGCATAGATAAATATAAACAGTTTTTCTATTGCAAAGTATGCACCAATCCAACGAAATTATAATAGTTGATTCAATTACTAAGCTCCAAATTCCTAAAATCAAAATATACATGTAGATAAGATAGGCAAAATTTGCCCAATGTCTTTTCTTCTCTGTATCTACATACAGTCTGCAGAGTAACAATGTAGAAAAGGTGGCATATTATTGCTCATCACTATGTGATGAGACTTGTGACCGGCAGTCTGGCCCCAAGTCCATTTAGGCTCTGGCTGTCTGATCGGTCTGGCAGTTACACATTTGCATTGTACGCAGATGATATCTTGACTATAATGGGCAAAGGTTTTGCTTTCATCGCAGTGACCTGACGTTTTTGGAACGTTTTGTTTACGAATAAAAGCCAATTTTAGCTTCTTTGTGTGTAACATGATAATGCATTTGGTTCTCGTTTGACTTTTCATTTTGTATTTGACACTTTCTAATTTTAATTACCGCCCATGTTCTTTTCATTTTGTATTTTCGATGCAATTTGGAACGTTTTCAGCAAGAAAATTTGTACTATTGCATAAATGCAACATTCATTGCAGCTGAGATAGTGCATTACTTTTAGTTACAACATGTGTGTGACTGAGTGAAGTTTTTGCTGGTGTTGTGTTATTTCTTTCACTGCAGCTCGTTTACATTGTATTTTTTTCATGTGTCCCTACAGCTATATTGATTACCTTTCAACATTGCCAAATCTTTCTTAAGAAGAAGGTATTAATTATATAATACCGAGAAATATATACTTTTCCTGTTAAATTAAACATGTAAATTAAATGGTGAAATGCAACATACCCCTTGGAGCACCAAACAATATTCAAGGAATAACTATAGAAATGAGCAGAATTTTTCATAATTAATACATGTTAACTTGACCTAAAGACAAGGATATAACCAAAACAAAGAGATCAATTTGAAGTACATAGGTACCTAGGTTGCTGAAAAAATCAACTAACATTCCAGTTATTAGCATAATAAGCTAATTGAATTTCCATTATCAATAGCGATAACATAATCTGAAAACTTGAAGTCTTTATGTTTTAGATCATGGCTTCAGGTTTTTGCAACGACTAGTCTTTATCAGTATATCACAACCTAAAGACTAGAAATATTTATGATCACAACATAACTTTAGGTTTCTGCAAAGACTAGCCATTATCAAGCCGTACATCAAATCGCAACCAAAAGATAGACTAAAAAAGATCGTTGTAAGGAACCAATGTTATAGAATATCGACACATTATGAGCGTACAGAGGTACCACTCTTTATGTGAGCACAATGTATTGAGTACATCAGCTGAGCTGTTCTGCAAGTAACTTGCAACACATTTACCACTAGTTTCTACATCCTATGTATTAATTGAAGGCGAAATGAACGAAACAAAAATAAACAGAATGAATTTGCAATGCTTTCAATTACTATTTCCGGCTTTTTAACGGTAAAATATGCATTATTGCTCTTGTACGAAAATTATATTTCGCACTCGTAGGCATTTCAAATTTGCGTGTGTGGACCCACAATGACTAGATGTTGAGGACAGTATTAAGTAATTGGTTTAACGCTGTTTTGAACCTCGAACAAAATGATCAACGAAAAAATTGCATATTTTTAGCTTTTCAGCAAAGTATTTTAACTGAGTTTTGTTTGATTTCTATTTTAAACAATTATAAATAATTTTAAACAGAAATTATAATCGAAGACACCAAAAAATAGCGACTCCAAATTCGACTCCGCCACATCCGAATGAACGACTCCGACTCCGACTCCGACTCCACCACATTCTCAAACAGCGACTCCGACTCCGACTCCATCACATTCAGAAAAGCGACTCTGACTCCGACTCCACCCTAAAACATGCGACTCCGGCGACTCCGACTCCACCCTAAAACATGCGACTCCGGCGACTCCGACTCCCGACTCCGACTCCGCAACCCTGATACAAACAACGTTCTCTAATAGAGGAGTAGGATAGCTTGGTCAGAGAATTGCCAGTGCGAAACAAGACTTCCCTGCATTGCGCACACATCACAAATGATTGGAGTCCAGTGCTAGCAATGACCGATCGTTCGCAGCGGCGATCACATTATATTGATAAATCCCTGAAGAGCACAACATCACATCTGGATTATCACTTTGCTTGATGTATGAACCGATTTTCTTATCATTCTTGAAATACACGCAAGAATTTCTTAGATGAAAAACTTTGAACTGCTGACAAGGCTTCATTTTTCATTTACTCGGCACAGTTGAGAAGTTTTTCCCTCAAATAAATCCTTGCGTGTATTTAAGAAATGATATAAAAATCGGTCACACTTCAAGAGAAAGGAGACTCCAGATGGGACGTTGAGCACGTCAGTGGTTTATGTGACCGCTGCGAGCGACCTTACATTAGTTGCACTAGGCTCCATTCATTTGTGAGGTGTGCACATCACAGGGGAGTCTCCTTTTGCAACGGCAATAACTTGACTAAGCCATCCAACTCGAATAAAGACCATATTTTTAAAAGCTCCAAGTTCAGAATTTTCGATTCAACATCAAATTTGTTTGACCTTCGTACTTTGGAGTCGATTTTTATTTTAAAAAGCCGTCCGTCAATAAATGAATGTGACACGGCGGTGAAACTCTCTACAGTTTTTAACATTTTTTATGGTGTTTTGCTTTTAGTTTATGGAATAGTAAGGGATTGTGAGCCACCATCAAGGGTAGCGTTATTGACTTGAGAACGTTCTCTACAGCTTAGTGGCCTGTGTTGTTGATCCTAAAAACAAATTAGGAGTTAAGCTATTCGTGGCCTAGTCTCTCTTAAACTACTTTATTACCTAGAGACCTTCAAACTATTTGTGGGGGAGTGTACCTTCAACTATGCGTGGCCTTGTGCTCCGTAAACAATTGGTGGTCTTGTGCTTCCAAAACTATTTGTGGATTATTGCCTCTCATACTATTTGTGATCTAGTGCCCCACTGTTCGAGGCCTAGTGCCTCTTAAAACTTTATGTGGCTAAGCGCTTTTATTCACTTATTTGATTATATTTTCCGATGGAATGATGTAAAATACTTACTTCTGTTTTTTTTCTCCGACAGTAATGAGAAAAGCGTTCTTGTTACTCTATTTGAGTTGTTAAACTTGACCTCTCAACCGTTAACCATTAATTGGGAACCGTTGTACTTTCTATCATTTGTTCGTTCAGCTGTACTTTCAATAAAGAGTGACATCTTTAGCGTATTTCATCCTTTCCATAGGTGCTTCAACTATTTTCTATGTCGTTGTGGTTGTCTTGCATTAAAGGTTACCATGTTGAATAATGAGAGTGAAACGTATAAGAGTAGGAGACCTGGATGCTTTCTCAATGAGTTACCACACTTTATTGTTATTTCTACTCATAATTTTGTATAGATTTATGTTCACGGAATGAGTGCACACTTAGTGAGCTTTGGCAAATAATTTTACCCTGAATTTATTAGTGCAAAAGTTTGCATTCGCAGCAAACTATGTCAACCTGAAACTTTCCATTCCATCAATTAAAGAACAGCTAAACTTCATTCACTTTCAAAGGCTACGTTTACTACAAAATATCTCAATCTGCATCGTTTTATTAATCAAAAAATATAAAATCAAACAATCAAATATCTTGAAGACCAAACCTCGCTAATAAGACGGTCATTACCCCTCCCCTTCCCTCCCCCTTCCCTCGCCGCACCCTCGAACTTTAGAAGGCGGTGCAATTCGGTCTACCTCACGGAAAGCTCATTTATCTAACATCCTCTAGCACAGCTCCGCATAAAAATTTCGGTAAAAAGCGGAATACCTCTCACAAATCATAAAACGGAAATGTGGGAATAATAAATGCTCACACTTAAATCATTAGTTCAAAGGCCTCAAACGCTCAAAATCGCAGTGGTATCTCAGACGGTTAGGAAGTCTAATATCAACAAGAGCTTCACGAACCTAAAAGCATCACCAGTGCTGATCGCAAAATCAGAGTCGTCCAACACAGGTAAAAATCACCCAAGCGCCTCTTGCAGAAATTTAAGGAACGTGTCAAGTAATCAAGTTTCAACATCAACAATGTACGCGTCTGCAGCAAGTCCCAGCATGTGCACCGAAGCAGTAATCGATCCTCAGCTCCACAAATCAAACTGCGCCGAGAAGATCCATAGTCGACGGAGTAAAAAATTTCAAGTAAAATTTCATCACATACGGAGGGTAAAAATGTAGATATTTCGTTCGGAGCCGATGAGAAAAAAAGGATAACTAATGAACCTAAGGTTGCGAAATCTATTCCCATAGATAGTTGTAACCCCTATGATTAAAAATGATGTAAATCCTTCTTTACCTAACTAGCAACAACGCATTGAGCGACCGTAGTACCAAAACCCTTAAAGTAACGAGCCAATTCGGAAAACTTAATCTTTTAGTGCAGAGAAGTGCAAAAAAGAATCTTACCTCTGATGACTACTACCATCCGATGCAAATTTCAATTTCATAAATTATTCACAATGTAAATAATGACCAGTCTCTCAATGCGTTCCACTCATTAAAGTATCAAAACAGTAGGTAACTCCAAGCCAATCTTCATAATCTTCCACCACTTCAAATATTAATCTCTTATAGAGTAACTTTTCAAAGTGAATTCGGATGTAGGTTTTTGATCTTACGCCAGAGATCCCGGCTAATATAAGTCAGTGTTTCGAATGAAATCTCAAAGGAACCTAACGACACTTTCCCTGTTTGAGATAATATTCTCACTTCAGTTAAAAGAAAGGACATTGACAGCTAGTGTAAAATTCAAACCATAACTTCCGGATGTTTCAATGACCTCCTCGACACAATTGGCAGAATGCCTCAATTCAAAAATTACCTATCTGCCTCCGAGATTAAAGGGTCTTGTCGCCTTGCCTCACCAAGATAAAAAAACGGACTCTGACCAAGCATGCCTTTTCTCGCGCTAATTTAGTAAGTGTCTGCAGTGGTCAGTAATTGCACAGGGTCTCAAGTTTGTACAAAAAATTGATTTAAAATATTTCCGCTTCGAACTAACGCTGTATATGATTTTAATGCTTGCAATGATGTCCGCGCCTGGCCTATTACGCGAGAAGAACTGTACCATTTCCTTCAACGTATTGCTTTTCGATTCACTCTAAGACTTATTCTACCATTTAGCTTCTATTTTAAAAATTTCCATAACCTGAATGGTAAAATTGAACTTACAAAATAGGTTCTTATTGACATCTTATTCTATAAAGAAAGAATGTGACATGCCCTTCTCATTTCTAAATCATCAAAATCCAACCACCAACATGGGAGAGGTAAAATTAGCAGGAAAAGCAAAATTGGCTAAAGATTTTGGTTGGATTTCTACAGAAAATCTACCATCCAATCACCTCCGTAAACATCACCTCGAAAATAGAAATGGAAAAAGTAAAACCAGGAAAACGATAATTCTGAAATTTCCTGGCCCCGTCTAGACCTTCTAATAATGTTAAAAGTCGAACATAAAGTGTCTCAAACCCCATTTGTACACTGGTTTAGCATAATTATGGAAGAATTAGAATGATCATTAAAAATAAGGCCGTTTCCAACCAAAGCTGACAGACACAGTCTCCTTCATATATTAGCACACCAGCTTAAGACAAAACTAACTTCAAAATGGAATTATTATTCTTTAGAGACTGCAATCGGAACAGGGAGCATGACAAATAAAAACACACACGATAAATTTCTTGACAAAAGCAGCGACGACCTTCTTATGCTCATAAATGGATACACTGATGACAAACATTTTGATCATGCTGCCGGAAGCCTTACGCCACAAATCATTTCGAATGTGACAAGAAAAAAATTTTCATCTGCGATGAAGCAGAGCATGGTGTTTAAAAAAGCCTAGTTGATCCCTCTTCAACTTTATCAATAAACAACCCTCCACTAATGCTCCACGTAAAAACAACCGCTTCAGTGCCCATGTTAGCCAAGGCAGAAATCAGAACAGAGTCACATCATTTTCATGACAAAATGCTGTTGCACAACTAAATAAACGACTTTTAAATTTAACTGACTCTCGATTTAACACCTTGGGCAAAACTGACAAAATTGATGAACTCATGAAACGGTCCGCCCCATAAAGCACCTGTGCTACCTCTGATAAACGTCATATCATACATTATTCCAGCACAAAACATATCAATGCTCGTTGCCTACGGGATAAATTGGATATCATCAGAGTAATGTTAGTCTTAGAAGAAATTATCATTCTATTCGTTTCCAAATCATGGTTTGATTGACTAACTCGAAGTTATTTTTTGAATGCACCCGATTACGTGTTGTACCGCTATGATGGCGTTCAAAATAGTAGAGGTGGCTGTTCTTGTTTTTTTCAGGAAGAAATCCGAATCCCCCAAGCGCCCTAAATACGAATCTCCCTAATGCGGAGGTCTCAACATTTTTACTTCGAGCAAATAAAAATTTGCGAAAGTATAGAAATGATTTGACTGAAAGTACAAATAAATTCACATAATTTCATCATCATCGGCAGCTTTTAAAAACTCCCATCAGCCCCCTACGTCCAACATTAGAGTTTATTGAGAAAACTTTAAAAGAAGTTTTAGCAAAAAAAAGTTATTCGTTGCTTATAGATATTTTAACATTGACTTAATCAGTAAAAACAATCACTTAAACAAATTATTGTACAAACTTAGCCTATCCCAAATGGTCAAAGAACCGACCTGTACCACTGGAGTCTCTAAAACTCTTCTCGTTCTGGCAATCACAAATAATCTTACGGCAATACTCATTACAGCAATATCACGCTGTTTTCGAACACCACTCTATAGAATGTTTAATTAATATTGCATAGGGAAGAAGAAATTATTCTTATGAGACACATTTGAAAAGTCACTACTCGGCGGAACTATTTCATGGAAAACTACTAAACAGGTCCACCTAACTTCATAGGCTGATGAAATATGTTGATGTTGAGACACAAATTTCAATATCCAAAAAAATTTTTGCAGAAGCTCTCAATGAATGTGCATTTTATGTCACCAAAAAATTAATCCAAAATATATATTGTTTGAATCACAAATAAAATTAAGGAGCTGAGCATAATTAAGAAAACTTACATGTGTGGGTGCAAAAAGTTGGTCAAAAAATACTTTTTACAAAAGAAATAGGAACATGGAGAAATCATTAGGAAAAAATCGCGGAAGAAAAACAAATTCACATTCACATGGAAATACAGAGGGCAAAAAATTACCGGAACGAATGAGAGAAATAATTATTTATGAGGTAGCTCAATATAAAATTATAGACCGCAGAAGTAATTTTGAAAATCCCTTTTAAACAAGCCATAGATTTAACACATTCTGATCAAAAGGTGCTCAGGTTTTCAATGAAGTTTGTAAAACCAACCCATGTCAACTTTCAGTTAAAACCTGTGCCCTCCTGCATCTGCACCCGCTAGTGTCAGGTGGAGACCACGTCCTGCCAATTTACCAGAGTTACGAAAATATTTAAACCCATTGAAAAATGAAAATCAGTCGGACATGATGGTATCAGCCTTCACTATTTCAAAGAAAGCTTTCCAGTGACGTTACCAATGTTTAGTTTGGTAATTAATACATCAATATCAATTAACAATTTCCCCGACGTTGGAAGCATGCCATAATTGGACCATTGCACAAAACTGGTGATGTTAATGTAGCATCAAAGTACAACCCCATAAATCTTTTACCTGCCATGTCAAAAATATAAGAGAAAGTGTTAAAAATCAACTCTCATCTCACTTGGATGAATAAAACGGACTTCATCGAAAGCAAAATGCCTGTATGGGGATTACTGGTACTCAAGGTGATCTGCGTAACATCATAGAAAAAGTATACAGTATATCAATCAAATGAATGTGGCATTATTGTTCCTGATCGTGCACTCCAAGCGTTCGATGGCGTCGAATATGAGCGACTTCTGCGAAAATATTGAACTTAGCGATACATACATTATGGTTTTAAGGAAACTTATCAAATCATTTTCATGTACTCCGCTTAGATAACAAATTGTCCCCATTCATTCAAAACAATTTTATTGTTCCTCAAGGATCTATGCTTGGTCCGTTATTGTTTTCTATTTTCATTGCCGATTTCCCCCCAATGCCTTTTAACGCACGAATCTCTATGTATACAGATGATGTTCAAATTAAAATGAGAAATGGCGGAGTCACCGCAGACGCAAATAAAGCTGAAAGCTTTTCGAGTAGCCTGAAATCATGGAACAATCAAAATGATCTCCAACTAAATGCAAACAAAACACAATGCATCATTTTTCAATTAAGCAAGCAATTAAAAAGTTCAAAATCTGACTCTAACGTTTGGGAACGATGAAATTAAACCCTTAGAAAAAGCGAAAAATTTAAGAATTTGGTTCGTTCAAAATATGTCTTTCAAATCTCACTTTGACCAACCTGGCTGCAAAATTTATGGAACCTAAATGTTTTTTCTTCGTATAAAATGAAAGCTCGACTAAAAATCTAGATCATTTGCCTTTCAATTTTTAGGTCATCTTGTCTTGACTATTGAAGCCTAATCTGGGAAGACATGCCTCAATGTCTGCAAAGGCGTGACAAAAATGTGTGAATATCACAGCCAAGATGGTACCCAAAGGTAACTTCAATTTAAGCGATCATGCAAGCCCTTCCCAAAACAAATTCAGCTGGACTTCTATTCGTTAAAATTCTAAGCTGATAAAACTCAATACGTATTTTCCTTTTTATATCTCCCTCATAGTAACGCTTATATTCTACATTTCAATCCTTCAGTGGAAAGTAATAAAAACAAAATTGGAGAAAAAATGTCAGTTAACTACCGTTCATCTGACATTAGACAGAAACCTATGGCACCTTATTGTGGAACAAATTTCCGCAGAGTATCAAAATCCCTCAGACAATTAAAGAATTTAAAATAAAAAGGACACGTCATTTTGTGTTTCAACGATTATTGTATTCGCCAGTACTTACCATAGAAGAAGTTACGAATTTCTTTCGCTCATTAGCTTTCATTACTAAGTTTGCGATCCAAAGTGTTTGTTGTTTACTTATGCATTATGATTGCTTGCATGCTAATACGGATTATGTGGAAACGCATAGCTGTTACTTCAAAATTTCTTAACCAAGGACTTGCATTTTTGCATGAACCGTATTTTTTATTTATTACCAACTGGTCACGTTGCCTAACACATCACTTCCTCAAATTGTTATCAAGAATTTGTGTAGGAAATATCACAAATTAGTTTTGTGGTTTTATTATGTTCGCACGAAAAGACAATTTCGAATTTCTGCCTTTTCGACATTCTACTATTTAATAATGCAGAATTATCTACATCCAACCATTACACTTCCAACGTTGCTTCTTGATGTCGCGGAGGCTAAAGCTAATACGTCACTGTACGTGGAGACTGTCAAAAGCGTTTCACTCCATAGTGTGCGTTTTCATATTTATTTTACTACGTAGTTTTAAAACATTATCAAACTCTGAATAACTTGCTATGGAAAAACATTTTATTTTTTCTCAATCCCTTTTACAAACAGTAACATTGGCTGTTTTGACATCCATACATGTTTATTACTCAGAAACTTTATTTTAAGATTTTTAAAAAGTGACGTAATTCATTTTATGTAAACTTAATTGAATATTACCTTTTTGTTTCTAATATTAGTCGTTCAATGTTATTGTTACTTCGTGTGGCAATTTCTTGTGTGTGACGATTGTGAGTATATTCAGGCAACATTACTTAGAAAGTTAATTTCACGAATTACTCCAACTGTATTATAAAATGTTTTGGTTAGCATTTTGTAATAATCCTTTTCATGTTTCTAACTCTGGTGAATTCTTTTGTGCCAGTATTATTAATGTGGGAAATATAAATTTGTGGTGGGGTAAAACGTATTCTCCAAACTAGTTATCTGGTATACTAGTTAATACGTAGGAGCGAACAGATAGTTCCGATTGTCGACCTCGTAGTCCTATAGGCGATGAGGTACTGTATTTAAATCCCCCATTTTACTTTCATATTAATCACTGATACTCAACACGCTTTAGTATCCGACTAACTGGGCTTAGCTTGGGTTCGGTTGCTGAGTTGGGTCAAGTTAGGCGAATTATGTTTTTTGAAAGAGATTAAAAAATTACCCAAAACGAATTATCGACGCATTAGATCGTGTCTGGGATGAAGAAGGAAAATCACAAATAACTAAAATTTCTGTTTTGAACAGAACTCGAGGTACCTGAAAAAGGGCTGAGCAAAATTGATCCTTAACTGCAAGTAGACACAAGTACTATTCTAACATTAAAAAATTCAGCCATCGAAGTATGAGAGTAGAGTGCTGGAATATTTTATATATGCAGTATTGGGTTAAAAATCTCGGTACGTGCAAAGCTATATCTTATTGATACACACGAAAAGATTCCACCACTGCATCAGAATGTTCGTCTTTCCATGCGTTCCCTGAAGTCTGACAAAGAACCTCCACAGCATTACTTCTGAGAATCAATTTGTTTGTCTGGGTTGCTAAGGAGCTATAGTTTTCAGTACGGCACTGGTACAAGCGGAGAGTGAGTTATAACATCATTTGAAGTCAGCGCACAATGTCCGCAGTAGAGTTAATAATCTCAACTTACGATGTTCCACTTAAAAAATTCCAATAACTCTACATTAAACGTTGGATGACCCAAACGTGAGCAGTTTGAGAGAGTATCGAATTAGTAAATGGAAATGTGGGTAATGTTTATTATCCCCTGTCAACGAGTGTGAATTATGTGACACTCTCAGGGTGGTAATTTAAGAATTTGGTACTCTTCCTGTGATGGAAATCTAAACACTTCAGAACCCCTGCGAATTTTAATTTGAACATGATTCATACAACTCGTAAAACTCGTACCCTTTGAAAACTTTTCTATTCTGGTAGCTTCTGTGACGTTCGTTGTTTGTAAAAGAACTTTTGTCTTTGATTACACTGGTCTGGCTGAAAATCGGCCTTGACACTGTGCCTGCTGATTTTTTCAAATGACCTCATGAAACCGAATATGACCCCCGTTTTCCCCTATCACCCATGCACCGTTTTAGGAGGCCCCTTCCTTAATTCCAACTATTTTTATCACTTTTCAATAATTTGCAGGGATGAGACAATTTTTTTGTAATTCGACGTGTACTGAACACCAGAATCGAAAAAAACGAGCTTGCTAGCATTCCAAAACTTGTGTAAGAAATTTTTGGGTAACAGCAAAAGTGATGATTATGTCGCTCGTTTCGAGGAATTCAATTGACTTCTTCCCTGAACATTTAGGAGCAGTTTCGGCAGAACACGAGGAACTGTTCAATCAAGACATTAAGTTCGAAAGGAGATTTTCAGGAAAGTGGCATGCGAGCATGTTGGGCGAGTACTGCTTGTTCTTGGTACGAGAAACTGCTACCTCTGAGTCCAATATGAGAGCAAGCACTAAATGAAGGCACTTATTTATTTATATGATTTTCATCTAATACCTTATTTTTACATTCATTATCTTATTTTTACACTTGTTATCTTACTTTAACATTTATTATCTTACTTTTATCTTTATCATCTTACTTTTACATCTATCATTCATTGAATTTTACAGGAAAAATAATCCGTATCGAAAAGTGATTAAAAAAGCGGGTGATGGGGAAAACGAGGGTTGTAATCGGGTTCAGGAAGTAATTTTATGTAAAAATTTGCAGGAACGATATCAGGTCTCGAAATTTTTTCTATGCAAACCAGTGTTATTTAATATGTCTGTATTTGAACCTTTCATTGAGACAGCATTCGTTGCACAAGGTAACCGAGTGACAAGTGAGAGATTGTCGACTAAGTATGTGACGTCGTAGTCTATCTCAGGAAATTAAACTCAAGAGCAAGCATCAGCTTTAATTTGGCAACAGCAACAAGAATTGGAATCACGGAGATTATTAAGCCGCCCGCTTACTCAGCGTGGTTATATATGACACACCTCGCACTGATGTTACTACACAGTGACGCAGTTTCCCTCACTTGTACGTGAGGGAAAGTGAAACACAATTTTTCAATATGATGTCGGATATCTTAATCGGAACACTGGAAATGATGCACAGAGAAACTTAAAACCTTTTGATGTCTGAACCTTTTTTTTAATATAACAGACTGTCAATGATAAACTCCTAATTAGATATTCACATAATGATTAAATAGTCTTCATTGGTCTTCATAGTGCCAGAAGACCCAACGAATTATTAAGGCGTATTTTCTTTCGTTGTGAAGTTAACAAAGTGAACAGGAGCTGGGGGCTAATAGAGTTCCGGTCCCTCCCAGCCCAACATAAAACTGCAATTTAGTACGAAAGAAAAAATGATTAGTGATTAAATGTGGCACCACTGCGACAGATCATATAACACTCGAGATCTCACTCAAGAAACTTTCATTAATGACGAGGAACGAACCTAGGTAATACCTAGAGTCCAAATCAAAATTAAAGTCCGAGATGAATCACACGCTGGAGAAGAAAGTTAGGCCTGGTAGACCAAACAAAGTGACATCTTATGGGAGCATCCTATCCAAATCACGCACGCCAAAGGATTCTGAGGGAAAACAAAAGGCCGCAACAGAAAATAGAATCACCTCTCACTTCTCGCACCTATATCAAATTTCATTCTTAACACCGGCTTACCTTGAAATTGTGCCTAATCACTTCCGATTTCGAGCGGGCACCGCAAAACCACGGGTAGTATGATAGTGAAAATAGGAAGAGAAGCCCAAACTCATCGTTTGACGAGTCTCAAGGACCAAATTCGTTTTGACGAGTCACAAGGACCAAATTCGTTTTGACGAGTCACAAGGACCAAATAGTTTTGACGAGTCACAATGACCAAATAGTTTTGACGAGTCACAAGGAACAAATAGTTTTGACGAGTCACAAGGACCAAATAGTTTTGACGAGTCACAAGGACCAAATAGTTTTGACGAGTCACAAGAACCAAATAGTTTTGACGAGTCACAAGGACTAAATAGTTTTGACGAGTCACAAGGACTAAATAGTATTGATGAGTCATAAGGACCAAATAATTTTGACGAGTCACAAGGATCAAATAATTTTGACGAGTCACATGGACCAAATAGTTTTGACGAGTCACAAGGACTAAATAGTATTGACGAGTCATAAGGACCAATTAATTTTGACAAGTCACAAGGACCAAATAATTTTAATGAGTCATATGGACCGAATAGTTAGATGGGCAGAAAAGAGGTTTCAAACATGCAAGGAATGTAACTAAACAAAATTAAAAAGAAAACGCGATTGCAATCACAAATTAAAATAGTAAAGAAAAGGTGATCACACACTCCCTGACAGGTGCTCCGCACAAGAGGCCAGTATCCTCCTCTCAGCTTTTGCCGTTTGTCACACAACATGCCTGTCGAGCTAAGTGCTGCCACATGCCGCCACTTTAGCGAGTTTTTGCTTGATGAAAAATAGTGACATTCAAAACTATTTTTACATTCGAGTTTCTTACCATGAAAACAAGGTTCCTAAAATGGAGTGCAACAAAGGGTTTGGCTGGGTAGTCTTCTGACACTTTTATTACTACGCAACAATTCTATCAGACTAATCTTGATAAAACTGATCATCTATTCTATACAACAGATTATAGTACACATTCCATGCTGTTCCTCCACTATGATATTAGTATGTAATTTGTGATGGTTTCGACGACAATAAGAACTTAATGAAGTGAAATATGTTTACGTCCATTAGCTATACCAGAGAGTCACTTGTGCTTGCCCACCCAAAAATTAATCTTGGCTTGCTGTTTTAATCTCAAATGGCTTGTATTATTACACTGACTTTGTACTACAGAATCCTTGTATTTATTTTTTAATTCAGTGCGTCACTGATTGATCATGTGATTGAACTCGAGTTTTACGAAATCCAATGCCAGACACATCCTTAAATATACATCTTCTCAATAGTACGTTAACTAAAAAATGTGACAGTATTTGTAAGCTTTAGAAGCAAGATTCTCGGAGAAAGAAACAGTCGAGTCTCCACGTGGTAGAAGTGTATCAACACTAAACCTGCACAACATTCTTACCTTATAATTTTAATCTTCATGGAAATACAAATGTCCTGTGAGCCTTCTGTACTGGCGAATGATTGTTGTTAGAAGCCAGCTGCGTGAATATTTGATGTGGAATTTTATTATTCAAGGAGGTTACTTTTTCATTAATTATTTGAGGTAAACGATGATAATTTTTTGGTTAGCTCAGAGCTTATTTGAATGAACTTGCTTTAGCTGACCTGAGTTATTGTAGATAAAGATGATGAATGGTGAAGAAGAGATGTGCACCGTTAAAAGATAGGAAACTAGTTTTCGTTTTTCTACTTAAAGGAAAGCTGTGAATTTTTTGAACAATGTTACTATTATATTTACACTAAAATAATAAATCGTCAATTAAGGAACTCAGCCCAATGACAGCATTATTGATCACTCATAGAAATTCTCTATGAAACCATATCAAAGCTATTTCTACCAAACTGATGGCAAACATATCATAGAAGTGGGAGACGTAAGACTTAGGCTAAGGCCAGACTGAACACGTTGGCGCTCACGCGTGCGTACACTTCACGCTGTCTCACGCTTTCATTTGAATGAAGGTGGCTACACTGCACGCTGATGCGCCCGTTCAATGGCAGGCACTGCCTGAATAGAAGAGAGTAGCAGCTCCACATCCATCACTCACGGCTGCTCGAGACACACTGAACGCGCCGTGCAGCGTCAAATATTTCTCCCAAGTAATCCTGAATTTTGACAGCGAGATGCAGCGCCTGCACGCTTTGGTCTGCTTGCCCGCGTCCACGTTTAGTGTAGCCGCCCTCAAGGGAATACATGTATTTGATATTGCAGCTACTGCCTGCGTACGCGCGCCTGAGCGCCAACGTGTTCAGTCTGGCCTTAGCCTTAGGCGTTTCCTATCAGCAGCCACTATTGAACAAACTACAGCTATACATAACAGTTTGCGAGCCCTTAAAGTCAAAGAAACTTATTTTGCTACTAATGATAATAATGAAAACACTATGACAGAGAGTGACACACCAAGTAGAAAATCCGACAGAAACATTTACTTATCAAATAGCTATAGAATTGATCCGAAAAGTGAAAGTGATTACAGTGTTGCATCAGACCGAAAGAAAAAAAACATTCTATTTCCAGTAGAGATGATACAAACAGCTCATCATTGATTTTTAAAATATCTTAAAGTAAGGATCCTTATATGATACACACACAGAAGTACCGTAATACCCATGTCACTAGTCGAAACAATTGATTGAAGTCAATGTATTTCTAATGTTGCTCAAACTAGATTTGATAATATATGTAACTACAGTTAGAAAAGAAAACACGATTTCAGTGACGATGCATTGTTGAAAACACTCTTCTTAGTACACACTTATTTTGAAATACGAGGTCAGGGACTTGCGATCTAAGGAATTTTTTGAAAGTAAAACGGGTGGATTGAAATAATTCTGCGTCTAAGGCAGCGAAGTTGACATTCAGGACTATATTTTCATTCCTACGTCTCAACTAGTATTCCAATCAAGGGACTCGGAGTCTGGTAATAAATGTGAGGTGGCTCACTGCAAGGAAACTTGACCCGATAGAAATTAACTAACGCCATGTTTGAAATCAGTGACCTCAATTAACCCAGGGAAATGTTTCAAAGTGTATGCAACTGACAAGAAGTAGAACTTTGTTCCCCTGATTTTTCATTGGAAAAAAATGAACGGGGATATATATGCTACAGCACTTTATTGGATTTTAGTTTGATAGAGGATTTGATTCCTAGAAAAACTACAACGTGAGATGGAGTTAGGAGAAACTAGATGAATTTTTGGAATAAATTTTATACTTGTTTTGAAAATGTTGTATTGCAGCGTACTCCGCAAATGTTAATGGAGCGGCAAGTTATTGGTCGCAAGTTATACAACAACCATCACAACCTAATAACTCCTGTAATAATATAGAATTTTATATTGAAGTATTTTACGAATACCAGCTCATATTTGAGACCAGTCCACTCACAGCTAGGATGACTGTTGTGCTTGAAAATGTTCATGCGATGGAGGGCGAATCCACCGTGTTCTTTCTTTCTTGCCATTGTTGGGAATGCTTGTTAGTTAGACATCATTACTTTTTAGGCCGTACTTTGACACAAAGCTTATAAATTTGTGATGGATTAGTTGTCATACATTTTGCCCTTCTGTATAAGTTACGTATGTATACGTATGTCACTTTAACGTCTCTTACGTCTGTCACATTAACATTTAAGCGATGAAAATTTTCATCATCTAAATTCAAGAAACTTGGGCTAGTAAAATTTCGCTCACTGGTTCTAACGGAATTTATTAGTAGATTAGAATTGATGAGTCATGATATAACTCGATATGCCATGATATAACTTGACGAGTCGTGATACTCAACAAATAAAATCTCGAAATTATCTCTTTTCGCCTATATCGTAAAATCCAGAATTCATGTAGCTAAGCAGCATCAATTTCATATTACTTCTCCAATTAAAACTGACTACGTAGCCTGATGTACATCTTTTAGAGCAGCTGCACGAGCATTTAACAGAAATACCACTTCATGAAAGAACTAGATGGCGATGATCGTTGGAATGATAGCTGGACTTGAACGAGTCCACACATTTTTGGCCCTAAACTCGCTGAAATGATCCATGCACCTTTACTGGGTCAAATCCATGCTCGTGTCTCTGCTTGTGTCAAGAAATAATTACTTATAAAGCTTTCAGAGATCCTGGGTCATGAATTTGATCCCAACATTTTGGTGTAAAATTTAGTGTTTACTTTCATTCCGTTCGGGACGAAAACCGAGCCTTATCTCCATCAGAAGCAACTACATCCCACATCTTCATCCTCCCTGGTTTACTGGGGCGGTAACGTACAAATATGGCAACCTTCCAGCAAGTCACTAGCATCACGAGAACAAAATACGAGTACATCAGACTGCGAGTTAAGGACAGCTTCCTCTGTGACGATCTTCTCGTTTGACAAGTTGAAGACACTTTTGGATTTCGGATGACATTATTTTGTTAATGAATAGATGAGCATGATATAACGAGCTTTCTTGCAGATGTTCTCAAGACCGTGAGAGGATTTTAGATCACTCTCCCCTTGATCGCTTACACAACCCTTTCTGTACGAACAGTACATTCAGGAATAGATTTGTAAGAGGATTCACCAGTATCAGTGTAGTGTTTATATACATCAGTTTTAAAAGACTCATTCAGCTTCTTTGTTAGGTCTATGTTGATAATAACAGCGATTTTAAGACGGAAATCTTGATCACGTTTTTTTCAAAATGATATTCTTATTGCTATTCATCATCAATAATTACTACTCATGTTTCATCTTCATGGAGGAAGGGCTAAAGTTATGGTCTTGACAGACGAGGCTGGAAAGTGAGCTACAGATCTATATTAGCGACTGAAATCATGGAAAAAGTTATGACTTGATGAAGCAACGTAAAATTTTCGACTCTAAAGTGATCGTCCACAGAGCTCCACCAGTTTTACAATTGCTGCAGTAATTTACATCCACAACAATTTCTTTTTCTAACAAAACTACATTTACACAGTAAAAGCTAAAAAAAGAAAGAATAGAAGACAGAAAACCGTCCATTTCTACAAAAAAAATGATGCATGATTTATATCACGACAGATTGAATTGAATTTTTTTTCAATGTAAAGGTCCTTCACTCACAGACAAACCTTAAGAGGTGAATACTAGTTGTGTCACAGGTCATTTACACTAGTGGGAGAAACAATGTGAATATTTTCTCTTGGATATTTTACACTAAGCAAGAGGGCTGAAAGCTTATAAACACTTTAATACTTTAAGAAAAATGTTCGGAGCATGTTCGCTATTTGTTAAAAGAGAAGAAAAGACATAAAATACTCTACAGAACAGACTAAAATACCGTCTCAAATGATTTTCAAGTAAATGATGTTCAAATAGAAATTTACAAAAACGTAGCACGAACATGCACGTCTACAATAAACAAATTTACCCGGAGAAATTAATTTCAAAGCTTGCTCATACACCGATGTGTGAGATGATTTTTTTATGAATGCTAAGCTCAACTACGCTTATTTTTATTCATCTACGCACATTTTGGGATACAGAAACGTGTGATACTAGCTGTGGTAGCGACTAGAGTGGGCGCAGAGACTATGAGTGACACATGAGGAGAGCAAAACAATGTAAACCTCAAGTTGCCACAATACTCGATGAACAACCCTTTCAGCTAATGTTTGGAAAAATTGATAAACTTCTCAAGAAATTGCTAAAAATGCTCAAAGACTCATTGAAATTCTCGAGTGTAACGTTTGAGGGCACCACCCTTGTACTTTTCAAAAAGGGTTTCAAAACGGTAAAAATGAAGAAGAAAAATCCTGTCCCACTTTTTAACCAAATTTAAACTGTGCTATGCAAATTATCTCCTGTGAGCATGAAAACAGCAATTCAAAAAACCTGAAGATCCAGTTTAGAAAATTTTCGACGCTTTTTCTTTCAGAACATTTCGAGACAGTTTCGAGTTTTTTATTCGATCTTATAGGTTTCATCACAACTTTTTCTAGAATGGTAGCGCAACGATATTAGAGCACATAAGTGTTCTAAGAGCACTTCTGTTATGATATTCAGGTTTAATAGTTCTAATCTAGTTTTTCATCTTGATCTCGTTAACGATTGTTCCAATATTTCTGTTAGCCACAATTAAAAAATTGATAATAATTTGGTTCTTTACTTGTAGAAGTGATGTATTGGAGACATATAATACCAACTGGAAGAAGCTGTTTGTCCCATGAATTGTGAAGGAAATTAAAGTCTTCTTCAAATACGATCAAGAGAAACGACCGTCAGCTGACGCGAAAGCTAAACCCGTGCGGCCCATGGTGACTACCGAGGGAATTGCACTGGGTAACCCCAGTCACTTTTGATCATATCGGCAGCTTTCTCAGCGATCATGTACACAGCAGCCATAGTGTTAGCGGTGACCACGTGAGGCATGATCGACGCGTCCACCACTCGCAGCCCCGACACGCCTCGCACCCTGGAAAGATGGCAAGATGCTTTAATCATCAAGGAAAAACTTCTAAAACTAACACGTGCCCTTCATTTTCAGTGCGAAAGAAACTTGATAGCTTTTCTTTATTTAGCCTTCTTCGACCTGTGACGATTGCTCTGTTCAACTGTCAGAGTACGAATCCCAATTTTGTAACTAACACTGTGCAACACTCTTGATGTACCAGAGATATGTGGCCCTCATTACTTGAAAAATGACATTGGAAATCCATTTCTGGCCTTATTTTTGTTGAATTAGGCATGATTTTGGCAGAACTGACACTGTCGGAAAGTTCAGCTAAAAGGAGGCAGAAATGGATTTCCCAGGTCATTTTACATTGACTGGAATTTTTTTAAATTTCAATGAAAATAGGAGCGAAAAATCACCGATACAAATTTAATTATGCTAAGAACGTTTCAGGCTAATACCCATCATCAGCTCATTAAAAGAATCTGACATATAACACTGAAATCGAAATGAACGTAGATGTACAAACAGACATAAACACGGAATCAAAAGTAAAATAAAATTAAAAAGTAAAAATGAAGTAAATAACACGAAACACAACTAAGAACCTTTGATGCTAAGAGGGTATGCACTCAACTGGTTGTTAAGTGAAGGCTTGCATTTAAAAATGAAAAGCAATTCTAAAATTCTAAGATCTAAACGCTTCAAGCCACACTTACTACTTTAAATGAATATAGTGAGGAGTTACATTGCAAGTTTCAGCATGATCGCGAACAGCGGAGTGAGATAGGACGGGTCAATCGAACACCAGTACGAAAACTAACTCCAACATACTCGGCCACTCTAGCTCCGAGAGTACGTGTGGTCATGCCAAAGTATTTAGATGCACATCGTGCACAACTGTATGAATACACTAGTGAGGCCTGCATGGTGAAAGGAAGATTGTCTTTATAATTGAAAAAAGAACCAATTGTAAATTTGTTTCTTATTGTTAAATGAAATTTGATGCCTGTAAAATGTTTAGAAAGGAGGGCAAGTAATTCAGTTTTGAGTTTTTCAGAATACGGTCCAAAATATGGGAAACACAAATAAATTGGTTGATAGATTGGTTCTTGAATGATCAAATTTGGTTCGATATTACAATTTTGAAATTGGTTTGCTAAAAACTTTTTAATTTGGTGTTCAATAAATGAAGACCTAAAATGGTTTTAGGTCTTCATTTATTGCGAGCAAGACAAGATGGCGCTGCATGGTGCTGTGCGGAAGCCTTTTCGACCACACGGTCATTGAGAGAAATGTCTTTATTTCAACGGTCCCAACCCTATCTTAATGTTTGCTCAGGAAAATTGCGGTCAGCCAGTATAAATTCCCTATTCAGTTGCACAAATACAGGGTGGCACAAAAGTCACTTCCCATTTTGAACATTTATAACACGACAACTAATGCAGCTATAAAAACGCATTTCATACGAAATGAAAGAGGAAATTTTCAAGTGTAATCTTGTATCAATGATATGGATTTGAAGCATAATTTACAACTAAATTTGCGTAATCATCATACCGCAATAATGCCAAAATACAGCAAGGACCAACGAGCAAAAATAGTGGAAAGTTATTTTTCTCACAATGAATCGTTAGTTGCAGTACAGAGGGAATTCGTAAGGAGACTTAATCAACAAAGGACTTTCAAACATTGAATGAGGTTGCGAATTGAAGAAGAAATGGAACTGTATAGCTACCGTAATGAAAAACCTTGATTAGACTGTTGGAGTGTTCTTTCAGTTAGTTCACATATATGAAAAAAATCAAGGAAGAAGCAAAAGTCCTCTGAATAGTTTTCTGGTATTATGTAAGAATTTGTTCCTCTCGTGAGAGCTTGAAGTTTCGTGGCTCATTTAGCGCTCAATGCCACTTTTGTCCACTGAGATGTTAAAATTTTTATAACAATCTAAAAGGCAAGGCTGTAGTAAATCTTCCTCCGTAATACTTTACGTTTGGATCACTTTGAAATCCATTTTTTACGGTCTTTGTCATTAGACAACTGAAACCATCGATGAATGAGACGCACGATACATTTGGGTTAATAATGTGAACTCTCAGCATTTTTAAAAGTACATATTCTCATTTACTTCCTAGATGAATTTCAACTCTGACATTTCAATTTAGGCACTACAATGCCTCTATTCAAACCCAGGCATCAAAAGTGCGCCATATATAAATTCTACCAACAGTCTGCTTTTTAATGTTTTGTCGGTTGCGAGGGTATTTTTGCCCTGTACTCCCAAATTCGATTAATGAAACACCCGAATATTTAAGGGGGAGATAAAATTCTGCAGCTTGAGATTTGTTGTTGATTTTGTCAAGAAAGCACCAAGTGCATGCTTGTTTCAAAGTAAGGTACTTATATATTATTTTTGGCCTTATTTCCTTGTTAATGAATTTATAAACTCAAAGGAGATACACTTCCCATAAGCTGATGTCCACTAACTGAATTTCTAATGAACAGTATACAATTTTCCAATTTATATCAACAATAATTGCGAATTACATCTTTACCGACATTAGGAGCCTAGCAGTGCTGGTGAAATCACCCTCAACTTGCAGTAGTGCTGGTAATAAAAGCCCCAACACATTTCAGTGCCGGTGATTCAACCCATGAATTACAGCAGCGCCGGTAATACAACCTCAAAGTTACATCAGGACTGATTTGTTATGAGTCATCTCACAACACTCTACATACATCAATATTCAAAAAGGATTATGTTTGAATGAGGCAGTGGAAGACGCTCTAATTTACTCTTACCGAATTGCCGACATTCCGCCCTGCTACGTGGTCAACACAGGCATCGATCTCAATAATACACCAAACGATTTCAAACGAACACTCACCATCCGTAGAAGATGTCAGAGACCGAAGCCAAGAGATTTTCTTCCTTATAATATTTTTCTTCAGTCATTCGTCGATTCTATTTCTATGTGAAATTATTACAAGATGTTGTTAGGAACTCATTTCAATCGTTATCATTGTCTCCATAGAGAAGAGGACTGTAAAATGTTATCATCAAACAAATACGTTAGCGAAAAGCTTATTCTACACTCGCGGTGTGGAGCGACGGTGAACTTGCTACAGCTCCTCCCACGAGAGCATTGAGCGTCAGTGCACACCGACTTGCTTTTACATTGCCGTTCAATGCAACGCTCCTTCCCCAGAGACAGCAATCATCAGCATTGCTCTTGCAATACTGACAGAATAATTTGCAGAATATATACAGAATAATTTGCAGAAGTAAAACGCTAAAATTCTAAAAAAAAATTAAATACTACCCAATTACCATGAAAAACTCTGAAAATGGAAAGAAAAAATGTACCAATAACTAATTTGTATGTGTACTTTTTTTACTTTTTCCTTTAATTTGAGTAATCTTCTAATGACACCTGCCGAATGTTTTCTGTCTATTTCAAGTGCTTTTCTTGAGAGCAATGTATATTGTGCAATTTTAATTACACTAATTAATTTTACGTTTACACATGCAGTGTTTTTTTCTTTGAATTTTTGAATAGTGAGAGCTATTTCCTATCTTTGCCTTTCAGTGTTTTAATTTTAATTTTAACCATTGCAATATCATGATTTGGGAAGCGAAATGCCATAATTTGAAAAGCATCTTCTCTGGACACTCTGTTTTCATACTCTGCGAGCTTAATGTTCCATAAACATGGAAATTTTTTATATTTTTCGATAGGAGTTTTAATTTCTTCCTTGCTCCTCAATAAATAAGCCATGACTACACATGCTCGCTATAGTCTCAAGTGCAACTGAACGCTGTTGACTGACAGTGCACACCGCCAATATTTAGCATGCAGAATGTTGCCGCTCCTTTCTGTGAGCGTGGCAATAAGGGTCATTTTGCATTGCTGTGGACGGAGCTTATTTGACTGGCGGGATGGAGCGACGGTGTGGAGCGCGAAGAAACCGTCAATGTAAAAGGGCCTTAATTAAAAGACTCGATCGTACCAGTCAAATTATGGCCGCACTTCTGAGGACTGCCTTCCCTGAGGAGAGTGAGCTCGGGCATTCCTAATTACGCAGTGAGACATGGATGTTATAGCCGTCAATCCCGCTTAACCTTTGAGCAAAAAGAGGGAGTTCAATTGCTAAAACCTGTTCTAATTATCAGACCTATAGAGTATTCAAAAACTCCGAGGGTTTTTCTCTAAAGTTTTCATAATTAAGTGATTCCTTGGCATGCCTGGACGTTCCGCATGCATGCTTACGACCAGGAACCTTCGAGCGAGCTAAGTACCGTTATTCCCCATTATTCACTTGAGACCCACTCATGCCTCTCATTCACGCGTAGGGTCATGGATCTCTGATGTGTAACTAACATCGGCATCTACGGATGCTTTATTTCAAATTGAAGCATGAAACATATCACCTTTTACATTGATTTTTCAAATGCCTTATAACTAACACCAGGACGCCATGACGCTTTCCCCCGGTCAAAGACCGGTACCCATTTCAGACACCTGGGTAGAGTGGGGTATTGTGCTTACAATTTTTTCTCCTATTGTCTTTGTAAATGTAAATTATCTTTGATTTGGTAGACAAATCTTAGATGTGGTAGGTATTATCTCTGATGCACTAAGTAGTTTCTAAATTGTTTCCTTCATGCTGTAAATTCGTGATGTTGTCAGGGTGTCATTTCTATGCCTTAGGTAGATTTGAAACTCATCACTAATGTTATGAAAATTGAAATTGTGAAAGCTTCCCTACACTGCATTAAACGATGCTAACACCTTGAAATCTTGAAGCTTTGAATACATGATGTCATATCACCGAAAAATTTTGATCTGAGCAATTGAACAAAAAAACGCTGAATAAGTGAGAATCACGATAGGTGATACAATCACTAACTCGCTGCCGTGCCAATGGTACGACTCGAAACTCACAGGACTGCCGGTGATACAGCTCGAAACTCATGGCAGTGCCGGTGATACAACTCGAAACTCAACGCCCCTGAACTACAGCTCGAAACTCAGCGCCCCTGCTCACAGCAGGGCTAGTGATACAATCCCCCAACTCACAGCAGTGCCCCAGCTCACTGCAGGGCTAGGGACACAACCCCCCCATCTCACAGCAGGGCTAGTGACACAATCCCCTACTTCACAGCAGTGCCCCAGCTTACAGCAGGGCTAGTGACACAATCCCCTAATTTACAGCAGTGTCCCAGCTCACAGCAGGGCTAGTGACACAATCCCCTACTTCACAGCAGTGCCCCAGCTCACAGCAGGGCTAGTGACACAATCCCCTAGTTTACAGCAGTGCCCCAGCTCACATCAGTGCCCCAGCTCACAGCAGGGCTAGTGACACAATCCCCTAATTCACAGCAGTGCCCCAGCTCACAGCAGGGCTAGTGACACAATCCCCTAATTCACAGCAGTGCCCCAGCTCACGGCAGGGCTCGTGATACAATCCCCCAGCTAGCAGTAATGACCCAGCTCACAGCAGAGCTAGTGACACAATCCCTCAACTCACAGCAGGGCTAGTGATACAATCCCCCAGCTAGCAGTAATGACCCAGCTCACAGNGCTAGTGACACAATCCCTCAACTCACAGCAGGGCTAGTGACACAATCCCCCAGCTCACAGCAGGGCTAGTGATACAATCCCCCAACTCACAGTAGTGCCGGTGATACAACCCCCATGGGATCGTCATCAGGAGCCATCTTTGCGGTGCAGCAGAAGTGCCAGTCAGTCTGCACGAGGTGGCGAGCGTAGCAACCCCAGTAGCCTCCCGTCATGTTGCCGTGGCGTGCGCACGCGCGCAGCGTCTGTCGTCAGAGGTGTCATTACTCGATCATTGGGAAGACAGTTTTAGAAAGGAAGTTTGCTTGACGTAGCTGGTCAGGTATACACAACCCAACTATTTTTCTACAAAATGCAGGTTAAGTTTCCAGTTTCTTCATTTCTATACATGATTCGATTTGTCTAATAAAAAATCACGTGAAAAACAAATGGACAAAAATTTATAGAATTCTAGCAAATCTTTTGTAAAAATCTTCTTGAGAAAATTGTCCTAGAACCCCGTTTGAAAGATTCTTCATGCAATGCTCATTTTAAAGTTTCTCTGTTACATAGAAGAGACGGATCAACTTCTATCAAGTGGCATCAGGAAGTTTCTGAGCTGCATTCGTCGCAACTGTCTGACGTGAATGCTCATGCCTGCGGGCTGGCATCCGATTCCGTAAAATCCCACGAATCAGTCAACAAGCTGTATTTTTAATTGTACAGTAGGGTTTATTCGGGAATTTTATGATGGCTGACAAATTAAAGTAACGAGCGTACAACAAAATTTGTTTTGAACTCTGAAAATCCCCTACTAAATCTTTAACAACACTTCGAGAAGTATTGCAAAGGTTCAAGAAACTGGTAGAAAAAGTAAATGGAAAAGATTCTAAGTGAGAAACAGTCAAAACTCACTGTTGCATCATGACGATACAACTGCTATGAAATCAACAGTCTTGTTCCAAAAACAGCATAGTTATCGTCCTGTATTCTCTATATTAAGGGCACGGTTCGGGTCAACTTCCGGATAATGGTAGGTTTTCGGTTTATAAACTCATCTTATAGAGAGTTTTCTTGCGCATCCAACGATATAATTGGCTCTCAAGTATGTCAATTGGTTCGTCTCCTAGACGGGGTAAAAGACGCGCACTAACGTGACTTCGGGACGCGCCAATGGATGGGTGACCTCCCTCTTCCCCCCTTATTACGAGTCAGTTTTGAATGTTCCTTTACGGGAATAGAAAGAGAGTTCATTCGTGGCCTTGCTTGAAATGCTTTCGTACTCAAACGAAACATTCTATAACTCATCGATAAATTATGATGGTGTAATTCAGTGTCTGTTTTGAGTCCGGCTGCTGAGTCATCAGCTAATTAGCTTGCTGTGTAAACATATTCGCCTCCCGGAGCTTTAAAGCTACAGGAATGACGAATACATCGATCGAAAGGGCTCAAAAAGAGCTACAAAGCAATAGAGTTGATTTAAAAAAAGTTGTTTGTGAAGAAAAAAAAATTGTTCTAAAGTACGCTGTTCTGAAACTTACATTTATTGACTTTTGATATGGATCCTTCCCCATTGTTTTGAAGGTACAGAAGAAGGTAGAAAATAGCTGATAAAACTCAATTCAAAAAATTAGGAAAGAAAGGAAAAACAAATTTTAGAAAAACGGCTCTCATGAAAACTCACCTTTTTGACCTCTGAAATGCTTCTTGTTCCACAGTTTTAAAGGTACAAGGATGGTAAGCATATCAATCAATAGCGATTGATGAGATCTATAGATCCGTTGCAAAAGTTTTTCTAAATTTCAATCCGTGTTGAAAATTAAAAGCAAAAATATTCGAAAAAGGGAAAAAAGGTCGGTTTTTTTGAAAAAAGTTCTCAAAATTCAAAAAATCAAATGATCGAAGAACTTTTGCATCGGATCTCTAGACAAGACAATTAGCTATCTAGAAAATATTTTTTCAGTTCTGCGTGTTCAAAATTTTTGGAGAAGAAAGATTTTGCGTAACACATGTTTTTTCATGTTTAAAAAAACACATTTATGTACAGTTTCAAAAAACGCACAAGTCAAAAAAATAGTCTTAACAATTTACACGTATGGTAAAAATCTCAGAAAAATCCATCAAGAACTAACAGACTTTTTTTACCCCCGAACCGTCCCCTTAAACAGATTGCCCTTCTTATGTACCAAGCTCTGTCCCCGATATTGAAAATTACCATGAAATATCACCGTTTTGACACTATAGAAGATGTTTAGAAGATACAGAAAGTGCATCTCCACCTTCAAGAAGAGAATTTGTCAGCACTAATTCAAGGCGGGGAAAAATGCTGGATCTGTCGTAGCAATTCGCCATGTGAAGGAGATGGTAGTCGTTATTGCGGTTTAGGTAAGTTAAAAAAATCGCATGATCAACTCTGAGAAGTTTTTGGCATCTCCTTGTACGCATGTTCGCATCCATGACTGCACAAGCATTCACACAGACATGAATAAACACAAGTAAGTGAGTGTCCGTATAAATGTGTACATGTGCAAAACGTTCATATTACCTGTTTAGATATTAATAACTTGAAAACTTGGTACAGAATGCAACATGTAACGTGCAAATACAAGATAAGTTGAAAAAGAATGGATATTCAATTTAAAAATGGCTGTAAATAAATTTATTTTTAGAGATGTGCGTGTCGTGGTTATTAAACATCACAATAAAAAATAGTTATCGAGAAACATGTCGGAAAGTGTAGCTACTCGTACTTCTTAGTATGTACAGTCGAAAATATTAAAAATTGAGGAGAATTTGACCTAGTAGTTTGCTTGCTAAGAAAATAAGATCAACGAAATTAATTTATGCTAGATAAGTGGTGAAGTACAAAAGATTTTTCTCATATCCGTGCTGAAAGTTTAAAGATCTTAAAAGAAACTAGGATTGACGTACGCAAGGACATCGTAAGTAGAACACTCAATTACGCTGGCTTGAGCTCCAGTTCACCGAAGAAAGTTCCATCTCTGAAACACTAAGTTATTCTAGCTAAGTTTTCACTTTTAATTTTTATGAGTTATGCAGGCTAAAGTAGATAATTTTACAGAAATGGAATACGGCCAAACTTATTCAAAATTGAACTTTTTATAAGGAATAGGGGAAAATAGGGCTACACACAGGGCTTGCGGGAAAAAGATAACAGCTCACAGAACGGAAGATGCCATACATAAACGGACATTCAATGGTAGTTTCCTGATGTCATGGTAATATTTTCCGTCAAGAAGTATAGGAAAGTTAGGATTAATCAAAGAAAAGATGGAAGGTTAAGTGTATTGGAAAATGCTTGAAAAAACTCGTGAAATTTACTTGGTCTTAGAAATACAGTATAGGCAAGAGTATGTGTTTCAGGACGAGAGTGATGCAAAAGACGTGGTCAAAATAACAAAAAATGGGTCGAAGATTATGAAATTATGACTCAGTTTAGTCTCGACATTCGAAAATGGCTGAAAACTTTATAATCAAAGTTCACTCAATAACCTGGTAAACATTGAGCCGCTGTAGAACAGTTTTGCAAGAAAGGATGGAAAGGGGAAGAGAAGGAGGCAAAATTCCAAGGGATTTATTTGAAAAAAACTTGAAAACAATTTTTAGAAAGCGGGTAAAAGCAGTTGAATAAAATGTGAGTTTCCAATAAAATATTAAATGAAAATAACTAAAACTCTCGCTGATGAATATTTTAAAACGTATTGATTTAATGTTATTTCCAAATAGTCCCTTTATTTTTCTTCACACGCACAGGTAAAGGGATGATAATTAAATATGAAATAGTTATGTGTGCAATGCCTGAGTCACTTCATTCATGAATGGAGGAAATTATGGATGAATGGATCTATAGACTGATGAGTTAATGAAAGAGCTAATCAAATCAAAGGTATTCAATCAGTGTGAACATATGTTCGGAAACAACATTGTTTCACTGCACACCTTGTTGTCGGCCTCCAGAACAGCAGGCTCATTTCATAGCAAAATGGCTAAGCACTTCAATGAGATCTAATTTTAGATACAAGTGAAACTGAATTTGTAGCCTCATGTGTTTATGGTCATAATTGACCCTCACATTCCAGAATTTTGAGACACACAAAATATAAACCCCAGAGCCAACATCCTTTAAACATTAGCGTGTAATCCTGGGTATAATTTTATCTATTTTGTGGTCCAACAAATACCCAACGATTTGATTTTAATCAATCGTATTCGTTATTCGTTATTTTACTTAGAATGAGAATGGCTCTAGATATCGAATTGGATGTTTGCAATGAAACATTCTTTCTTTGTCTTTCGTTAAACTATTATTGACTTATCAGTTTAGATCACCATTTCAAATTAGCCTGCACGACATATTCTGAACTAATTTGAGAACAAAATTATCTCTTAAATCTAATTGAATGTCTCAGGGGAGTTTGCCATGAGACGAATAAACAATACGTGAATCCTGACGTGTTTCAAAATCAAGCATGCTTTCGCGACAAGAACCCAACCGTACCTCTAACTTCAATTGCGTGGAAATTAGTCACTGTTATCGCTGACAAAAAAACGTACCAGTTTTGTATATATCAAAGAAAGAACTGGTATTAAATGTTTTGAAAGATACTGTTTGTACAGTGGCTGTGCATCACGGTAGAGGAAACAAGGTAGGGTCATTTCTGTGGGAGAAAATACACCTCCTCTTGTTCGGCTGGCCAATAGAAAGGCTTTATTTCAAAGAAACTTTATAACGTCATCAAAACGCCAGATCGTTAGGCCAATAGTGGAGCCAGATTTGGGGGTAGAAGTGCTACCAGATGCAATTTGAGCGCTGCTATTAGTTCGTTGTCGTGACATCAACAAAACCACACCGTCAACGAAAAAAAGACTGGTTTGAACCTACCTTGTTTCCTCCACCGTGCTGCGCATGTACACCTTCACTCAACTCACCAAGTCAGGTTGCTGCGGCAGCAGCGCCCTCATAGCCTTCGTTTCCATGATACGGAAGGCCTGCTGTATCGCTGAGCAGCAGGGAGATAAAAATTAATCAGTACGTAACATTCAGGTTTTTCCTCGCTCCTGAAGTCGACAATTAAATACTAACATTTATGTAACGTTAAAGGAGGTGGCTTAAGGTTGCTTCTCTGCGAGTCTGTTTAATTTCCGCGAGAGACAGATCATTGAAGTATGTTCATAAGTAATTAAAACTAAAGTACATGATTTGTCAAAAATGATCACATCTGATAGTATTCAAAGAAATACGAGAATTACTAAATTAGATCTCTATAAATTAAACGTGAGAATAGCACAGCACACTGATTACTTGAACAAATGAAAAGATGCGATGGGGCTGCTGATATAGGGCTCTTGATACTACCTCACTTGTATTCACTCCACTAACGAATATGTGAGTTCACATGTCGAATATTTCAATAAAGTGTGCCTGAGCTGTCAGGAATGACGACATAATTATATCATAAGTTCGTAAGTTCGTTCATCCGTAGAAACTGTATACAAACTAATAAAAACCGTGAAACTAGACGATACGGATTTTCATCAAAAATAAGCTACAATCATTTCATTGAACTGCAAATTAAGTTTCCTGTTTTTCCGTTGTTACCATGCTTTTGAACATGCTCTAAAGGCCATTTTAGACGTGCGGAGTGTTTAGCGTCAGTTGACTACTGGTGCACTATACACCGCCCATTTGCTCAACGCCCCGCCCACTTTTTGACTACTCGCAGCCGCGCTGTAGTCAACATCCGCGATCAAGCATGTCTTGATTCCATTGACTGCAGCTGCAAGATTGCCGGTGGTAATAATGTGGTTAGCAGTGTTGCCAGATGCAGGGAAATTTCCCTGTTGTAGGGAAATTTTGGGTCCTAAAGGGTAAAAGGGAAAAAACTTCGAAAACCATGTGAAAACAGGGAAATTTTGTCATGAGGTTTCACTTTTGTGTAAAATTACGTGTANAACCGTTAGCTAGGGCCCTCACATTGTCCCCCTGGGAGCGCTAGTTCCCATAGATACAATAGTTGTATCCCCCTGAGGGTGGTAATGACAACCGAAATAAATACTAGTTCACCTGTACTGAGAGTCGTTTAATAATATTGAGTAATCATCTTCAAATTTTGCAAACCTAATTTAACCCGAGCGCAGTGGCACGTCAAAAATATTCAATTATGATCAATGAAGACCGTGAACCACTCGAGTGTTTGTTGGTAATATATAAGGATTTTTCTATATTTTTCCACAACCGAAATTGTGATAATCGTTTCAGCCATTGCCGTCACTACAAAATTAATTTTACTTAACAAATGAGCTCAACTCAATCGTATCTGTACATCATTTTTGAACCCGCTGTAGCGTTAACGAAGCAAAATACGCGATGAACGTGTTTTAAATAAATATGCCAGCACCAATCAACACCTAATAACCAGATGTGATATTTGTTATAAAAGATGGAGCCATCGTTCAACTGAATAACCTTCACCAGAAATGACTAGATTATAAGTTAGAGTTTTCGTAACAAAAGAAAAAAGTATTTCCCTGAAAAATTGTTTTCATCATTAAGTATAGATTTATAGAAGACGAATATGCTCAAGGAAACCCTTATACCCTGCCCATACAAAAATCAAATCAAGAAAAAATCTTACGAACCAAGATGATAGTCGAAAAGGAAAGTAATCGCCGCTGATGAAAGGACAGTAGGTAAACTGAAAAAGAAGATCCTTGACAGAACAAAAGAATTCTCCATTTCAAATACAATAATCTTGCAATCTATTGCTTTATCCTGGTATCTCATCCTCCCGTGCTACGTCGGAACGCCGTTCAGATCAGTGTATGCTGCTATAATCATGAGGGCGTGTATGTAATATAAATGTAAAATTTCATCCCATTACGCTTCATATATTTTAATTTTGCATTAGCCTAGTCTTACTTTTCTTCTTTCTGTTTGGTGTAGGTTACGTGAGGGGACGGTTGCCGTCGTTCTCTCCCCCACTCTCTAGTACAGTTACGAACTTTATAGGTCCTACTTCAAGGCCATTATAGACGTGCGGAGTGTTTAACGTCAGTTGACTACTGGTGCACTAAACACCGCCCATTTGCTCAACGCCCCGCCCACTTTTTGACAACTTACGGCCGCGCTGTAGTCAACATTCGCGATCAAGCATGTCTTGATTCTATTGACTGCAGCTGCAGGATTGCCGGTGGTAACAATGTGGTTAGTGCTGTGCAGACATTCGTGACGTACACTCAATGGCGTTCTCAAGGGATAATGTTGTGACTTTAATTGAGATGTACAACGATTTTCCATGTTAATGGGATACTAAACTGCAAGAATATAAAAATAGAAACTCTAGAGATGACGCTTATCGGAAAATTTCAGACAGTCTCCCAAATTACACGGTAGATGCAATAAAATCTAAAATTCAAACTATAAGAAGACAATACAGAACGGAAACTATGGCTATGAAGAAAACGAAGAAATCTGGTTCTGGAACTGGTAACGTGTACAAACCAAAACTATGGTGTTACGATCTTCTCAACTTTTTAAAAGATGATATTATCTGCGACACTACATCATCTTTATCTCAGGCATGTTAACATACATCGTCCAATTGTCCTGATTTGAGTAACGTTCTTAGGGAAGTGAAACTATTTTAGTAAATTTTCAGATTCTTTTGTTTAAATTTGAAAGTAAAGGGAGATTGTATACAATACTTTTATTGAAGAAATTTTCAATTGCAATATGTACTATACATAAAGATTCGTATACAAATACAAACAAAATTAGATTTAGTAAATCAGGAGGTTCATAAACAAGAAATACATAAATTTAAATTTAATTCAGCCCAGCCATCCTTCTCTGCCAATGTACTTGACCTTCTGTGTTGAAATATCTTAATACTTCTCTCTAATTTTTTGGCTGTTTTGTGAAGAGTGTTTATCTCTAGTCGTCTCTAAAGGTATCATTGTTCTCTCACTTCTCCAACTTCCCTCAGACACAGTGCTTCTATCTTCATGCTCATGGTCAACGCCGTTTTGTCCAATGTAGTCGTTGGCATTTTCTCTTCGCAAATAATTGTGAAGCACAGTGCATGTCATAACTATTTTCACAGCTTTATTTGTTTGAAGTAATATTGGAGTTTGCAGGATGCGGAATCGATTTGCCATGATGCCAAAAGCATTTTCTACTACTCGCCTAGCTCTTGAAAGCCTGTACGAATAGATGCGTTGCTCCTCAGATTGAGATCTATGTGGAAACGGTCTCATTAGGAAGGGTTTCATTGGAAAGGCGTCATCCCCAACAAACACGAAGGGGAGTTCTGTATTTGAATTGTAAGGCCGGCAGGGCTTGGGTAATTTTGCTTCATTATTTTCCAAGAGAGTGCTAAGTGAGCAGTTTTTCGAAACCCCTCCATCAGAAACCCTCCCATTTGCGCCTACATCGACGTACAAAAATTCATAGTTTGCGTCTGCAACAGCCATAAGCACAATACTGTGCGATCCTTTATATTTGAAATAGAACGATCCGCTATTTGAAGGTGGTTGAATTTCGATGTGCTTGCCATCGATAGCACCAAGACAGTTGGGAAAATTCTATTTATTGCAGAATCGCTCAGCAACATTTTTCCACTCTCGATCACAGTCAGGTACCTGAACGTTGAAACGAAAATAGAAGTAGTTTAGTCTATTTATATAAATGTTGTTTTTTGATAACTTAGTCATTAAACTGCAATTTTGTAATTATTCATTGATTTCTTGCAGCCATGTTCCAGTCAGAGCGAACTTGTGAACACAGCAAATGAAGATGATGAGTCACAAGATACTGAAAGTGCTGTCGTTCCTTCTCCAAGCCCAACCTTGTGTCAATCTCCTGAAGTGCCCTTTCCAGTTTCCGTTTCTACGAGTAAGCCTAGCTCGCCTACCAAGAGCGAAGCGTCTAGCCCAACGATACCTTGTCGACAGGGCTGCCAGTCAACTTTTTCCAAAATCCCCAGACTGACCCCTGAAATTTCCCCATATCGTAAAAAAATTCCGCAGATATTACTAAAAGTAATACGTATAAAATTTATGCTTATCTTCAATACATTTTTAGGTTTATTCTTCATTTTTATCATTAGTGTTAGCATGAAAGCAAAGAGACTTTGATTCTTTCAATCGTTTCAATCGGTGTTGGTATCTTTGAAAGCGGCACCACTTAATTCTTGGTCAGTTTCTAAACTTTTTACTGCATCCCACGTAGCACACTTTGCATTATTTCTTGCTAATCATTGCTTGGCAAGGAAGCGGCCTTTGGCAGTTTCTGATTTTCAGGAATTGTTAATTTCATTTTTTATACAGTTTAGTTGATGAAATATTTTTCAACAGATGCAGACGAGAGCGTAAGCAAGTGAGACAAGTCATAAAATATGAAAGGATACCAAATTTAGGGTCGCCCAAGCCATCTTTCAATTCACCTAATGATTTCCAAAACCGGGGAATTATGCATTCCTTACCGATAAGTCAGCTGCAATTAGGTGAAAACTTCTCCACTCGTCGTCTATCTTATTTAGCTGAGCTTCATCAACAAGCGAGGGGATGTGCCACTTGGTCATCCTCGTTAGGCGCTTTCTATTTGAAAAATTGTGCGCTGTCAACTTTCGATTTGACAAGTTCATAAATTTTCTTACGCTTTTCGGATTCCTTTTATTTCTGCAAGGTAGACTTCTTTGCACTTCCGAACATGATATTACAACATTTACAGCCGACACTATTTCCATCTTTATCTTACTGTAGCCAGTCTTTGAATTCGGAAAATGTTTGAGTGTACCACTTTTTTAGGTGGTTCCATACCAGTGCGCAGTTTTTGAGAACCCATCTAAGACCCTTCCCGAATTACCCTGACAATAGGGTAATTTCTGAACTATTAGACGTAAAATCTGGAAATTAGTACCAAATTAATGCACGTGACGAGTACAACATTTTTATG
>JACJUY010005947.1:8143-18379 GCA_014220935.1 Platorchestia sp. MABIK
AGGTGCTGGGAGCAGGGTGGCACCATAACTAGCACATGTTAGAGGCAGGATTGCACGACGGACCTGACGAGGAGTTTTTAACCATAACAATTGCAGTACAATGTATCATTTGCAAGAACACTGAAACATTCCCCTGTGGACTTTTATTATTAAATGTGTTCTATAGTTAGCTCAATGTGAACGATTCAATATTTCTTCAAAATGAATATCATTCCATAAGAAATAAAAAGCCCTCTCGTTACTGCTGAATTCGATTGTACGTAATGTTTTCTTTTCTTATGAAAGTCATTTAAAAATTCATCTGAATAGAAATTATAGCTAATTTAAAACATACGTTCACCAATGAACTTTAGAATTAGTTCTTCAGTAATTTTTTTTCATGAACTACTTCAAAAAGTCCCGCCGAAACCATTATATTCCAATTTGCTCAAAGTTCCGTCGTCATTCTCCGAGTAATGCCTCTTTCCTTTGTTATGGCTCGTTCTCCCCGCAGTTAAATGCAATTAGACGATAAGCGAACGCTGCACCGCACTCGATTACAACACTCAAAGAAACTCAGCGCCGCACCCGGGGCCTGCGGCAGCGCCTGCAGCGGCCGCCGCACCGCCCGCCACACACAGCTGGGTCCCGCTGTGGCCATCTCTCGAGCTCAGAGCCCGGCGAGGTTTGGTCAGAGCGTCTCAAAAATGAAATGGTAAACTCGAATCATTGAGGTACAGAATAATAAGGGTTGGATCAGTGTAACCTCACTGAGCCTGTCGCTTCTTCTATAATACTTCCCAGCTAGGCAGTTTTACCTTTTTAAGCGTCGTGAATGACACAATAAAGAAAACAGTTTTTAATTTATTTCGGAATCACAACAAAATAACTCGAGAATGATTTTTCAGTACCTTAAAGTTTTTAAGAGAAGAGTTGAAGTTGTGCATATATTTCTAGGGTTTAAATGTTGCAAATGGTATGAAGAGTATTGAAACATTTTAGTGATGATCACTATAAATGTTCCACAACTGTTCATGCGGCATTGATTGCGCCAAACTTATTGACTTCATCAGAAATCAATTTCACTGAGACAGCCCCTCTGCTCACTGACACAAAGCTTATAAACTTTTTTATATGTATCTTTATTCGAAGAAAAATTGAGTTTAAAAACAATTTTTTCCAAACAATGTTGCAAGATGCTTGTTCATTTTCACTACAAAACTCATAATATGCATCTGCTTCCAAGTTTAGAAACGACGCTGGAGTGAGCGAATAAAACAGTAACTCTTCGTTTTCAGAGTACGCGAAAAGTCAAGAATTTTTGTACATCTATGTACTTACCTACTCAACCCTGTTAAATTTGACACATTTCATCTGCAATTATTAATGTTTGCCTATTTTATCTTAACTTTTCAGTCCAAGTTCAGAGTTAAATAACCAAATTTGTTCGGTGACATTTTCGGATATTTCGCAAGTCCTCACTTTGGAACACAGGAACACACGCGGAGACACAAGACCCAAGTGACAGCTGCAACCTTTGCTATTCGTGTATTCCTTCAACAGTTGTGTATAGTATCCATTTTCTACATTGTCTGCATACTTAACTGCGTTCTAAAGAAGTTTTTGTTGCTCATATAGTTACGATGAACAACCGCTGTTTTTACCTATTATTTGTTTTAGAATATAACTGATTTGATTCTACGAGTAGAATTTGCACTTGAGAAAATGCATTAAGTTTAAAATGTTTCAAAATGTTAACCTAGATTTATCGCAAGTTGTTTTCTTTAGTTACGTAACGGACAAAAACAATGAATTAAAGCAGACAAAACAACTTTACCCGGGCTACTTCATTCGAGACCAAGAACTTCGAGAATACAAGAAACTACCATTGGGGAAGTTAATCATTGAATATTTAACTCACTTTATACAACCGCACATGGATCGCGTTTATTTGAAAATAACTCGGCAGTTCAACATGTGAAGACGTTGAAAAGCTGCTTAATTAAATTTTATTTTCTAAGGACATCAATATCCTACTTGCGGTCTAAGATGGATGCTGGTGGGTGTTTGAATAGGAGGTAGCAGCAGGAGGAGCACTCACTAGTAATGAGGGCCACCGATATTCACCTCACCGTGGCGGAGGGCCCAATAGAAGGCCCATTGAGCGGGACTGCTCCTCACCTTCCGTCCGACTGCCCCTCAATCGGCCCCGGAGAGCCGCGCTATTTCGCCCTGATTACAGCTCCTAAGATTGCCAGCCTGGTCTCAATGCTCAAAATTTTCCAATGAAGCCTGAGTGGAGCTCTCGACAGTGCACTTCATCTGATGGCAGCTTCCATAAACTGGAAAGGTTGGAATTGCAAGATGGGAGGGCGATGGTTCGTGCGAGGTGGAGATGAATGTGGATGACCTCGAGGTGGAGGTCACAATCTGTGCGTGAGCAAGGACATAAACATTTGAGCAGCACATACTTTCATACATTTAGAAAATATTATTTTGTTCGAAGGAAATTTGTGGTAGCCCTGAACTTGTGTTTAACATATCGCAGAACTAAGGTGGATAGGTCAACTGGCGTCTATGATTTTCCTTGAATTACTCTCATTTATTTCGAAGGCAACTCCGCCAGCAATCAGGCTACACTGTTGTTCGCAAAACTGCTCATGATGTTCTACTTGGTTATTAGTATTTGGTGTTCGGCAATAGATTCTAGAAAATAACTATATTTTATTCAATAAAAACGATCTTGACATCAGTAAGATTTTTTATCTAACCTACGTTATTTAGCATTCTTATGTTATCCGAAATGCACGGAAAAATTTGCTGAGAAGTGCGTGAGGGTCACTTAAAGTGTCAAAATTGACTTCATTGCCAAGGTGTTTTTTCAATGTGGTTTCTCGACAGCGTACCTAGTTTTTGTTGCCACAAAAAATAAGCTCCTTTTGTAACTTGAAGTGCACGCCATAACTCTATACTTCGTAATTCGAAATTTTCCGTTTTTGAACTTAACTCAGGTTACTGACAGAATATTTTTTTTCAATTTTACAGAAATTATATTTTTGTAGACACACAAATGAGGCTCCCCATTGCGTGAGCATCAATCATAGCTCGCACCAATCGATGTTCGTTCAAGTTCACATGTTCGAATTTCATTCGAACGAATTCACTACTTATATAGCGAGCAGTGTAGTCAAGTCAACTTAAAAAAAACTTATGCTGCCAGCTGCACCGTTACAGTACGACATGAATTTCTTGAAAATTCTTCCTAGGCGTTCGTGTCCACCTGGCGCCTTTAGTCTTGCTTGTCTCTCTCCCTCGCTACCAGTTGATCACACAGTATCCCCATGCTCCAGTACGACATCATGAAACATTACTTGTTCTCACTTTAATTAATTGTAACCTAAGACTTTGCTATGCTACGTGTACCATACGGCCGTTGTAGTAGGTGGTTATTTTTAGTAGAACGAGGGTGTAGTACGAGGTTGGCGCTAACGAGAAAACGAGGCAATGGCCACGGAGAGTAAAGTGGAGTGTGTAAGGGGAAGGAAGTCTAACAGTATATGTGGGCCGTTGTGACTTTTTGACTTGAGGACTTCATTTGAGTAGGAAATGGGAAAACAATACGGGAAAAACAATAAAAAACAGTGGAAATAAGAAAATTAAAGTATCATGTTTAAGACTCGCCTTGACTCCTGCTCGTTTTGAGGATTCAAGTTGTAAGGACTTCGGTCCGATTTTCTTCAAATAAAATTCTACTTCTCTATCTCTAGCTCTGAGCACGTAGCGTTGGGCCGCATACGCTTGCCGCCCCGCACTCCAGGTGAATATCAAATGAAATTGTACAGTGTAAAGTGTACCATTGTGATCTATCTGTGGTTGAAATACTCCGTGAAATTGTATTGTTCTAGTTGATAAATTTGTTGCGTCATTTCACTCGTTCGCTAGCCGTATTTGATGTCTTTTAAGAATGGTTTCTGTTTATCTGTCCAACAGGCCAGATCGTAACGACTGCGCCTCTACCCATATCGTAAATTCAGAACTGCTATAGTATAACTGCTCTAGTGTAATTTTTGTACTGGTCCGACTCTCCGTGTCCAGCTGTTAATATCTGACATTCTAAAACCCCCCTTATTTGTATACTTTAAAATTAGGGTTCTCTCTCGTCTTCTTTCACCGTTAATTTCTTTCATATGTAAAATTGTTGTTCAAAGAAATTTTTTTCATACTGTTAACTTAAACAGTAAGATATCTTAAACATGCAGTCACGTAAGAACAAGCAGAGAGGCAGGTAAGTCGCACGTTAGATGGTTACAAATTAAAAACGAAACTAAAATGTCTATACCTTGAAAATTTCGGAGTTTTTTAAATAGATCTCTTTTCCTTTGTGCGTCATCACGTACGCAGGTATAAAAAAATTTACATTGAGGAATACTGATCAAAAAGCGGGAAGCAGCGGCCGGGTGGCCTGGGGATTTAAAGTATCATTGTCCCCGAGCTTGATACTATACCTATCATTGTTGAAGAAACAATTTGTTCTACCGTGGTACCTATGGAATAAGCGCACTAACGACTATAGCTATCAGCTGGCCTTGTTGTACTCGTATTGACAGTGAAAGCACTGACGAGTTAGGGTGCGCGCTGTTTCAATTTTGGAAATGTATTTCAAGTGAAATATCAATGGCTTGGAGGTATATATGTAAGTGTCTGAGACGAAGCTCACTGAAATAGTGGCATTATTCGTTTTTTGTACCTAATAAATTCAGGTAGGGAACCTGACCATGCTCTTGAGCATCGTACGTGAGCATGCTGGTTTTCAGTCGCCAGTCAAATGAGAGCGTCTTCAGTGCAGGCATGACAGGTTGGCTTTTTTCACGATTTCCAAGTTATTTACGACAGCGAGGTGCAATGACAGTGTAATAAAATGCAATGACAAATCATCTAAAATTATTTCTGAGTAATATTTTATATTTAAATCCTGATATCTTACATTTAGTATATTACTATTTCTGAACGGATTTCATTGTATTTTTCAATGAATAATTTATTAACGGAAGGTTTATTAGCAATGAAAAGGGGACGTTTATGTGTGAACTCATGGTATAGGAAAATATATTATTTAGAAATATATGTTTCATGCTTACCATCCGAGTTGAACGCAACATAAAATACGTAATTGAGAGACATGCATTTTTTTCTGGTCAGGTTCATTTTTACCCCACTACTTGCAGTGGTTCATGTACTGTCTCATTCGTGCGTCAATTGGTTGCCTTGGCGATCACCGGATTTAAAATTGAAATTTTCTGCAGCTGAGATAAGCCAAAGGAATGAAAAACGGTTAAAATACGCAAAGATGTATTTGGGATATTAATTAGCTGATTTTTTTTTGCGCCAGAATTTATGCATGTCGACTATTATTTTTAACAAGCAACTACGTGAATTGAATATCCGCAAGAATTGTGAACTGTTGTTTAATTAATGTAAAATACATCGATAGAGCTGGAGGCCGTCTTCATTCTTCAAAGTTCCTTATCACACAAGTTTAATTTTGTGTCGAGGTGAAATGTGATGGGAGGGTCAAAATTTCCTAGTAGGATGTAAGGGAAAGAAATAATTGTGAAGAGTTTAAAACAATTATAGACATTTCCAGAGGGCACAGTTTTCGTACAAAAAGATGACTGAACGGGAGCAAATTTTGTACTGAAATGACCGCTGTACACCTAAAACTTCTCAATTTTGCGCTAATGCACGGGCCCTGCAGTTTCGAACACTGAGCGCGACAACAATATTCATCTCAAGCCTACGGTTTGCAGCACACAAGCAACCTAACCGAGAA
This sequence comes from Platorchestia sp. MABIK, assembly GCA_014220935.1. Lineage (NCBI taxonomy): Eukaryota > Metazoa > Arthropoda > Malacostraca > Amphipoda > Talitridae > Platorchestia > Platorchestia sp. MABIK. The sequence continues at coordinate 13,953 of JACJUY010005947.1, forward strand.
TAGAGCAAGCAGCTAACAGTTTATAAGTGACATTCTGGTAAAGCCTCCTATATCTCTAGGCCTGGTCATTGAAATTGTGACGTCATAGTCGAGGTCTACGATTTTGCAGGTGATAAATCGAAGATGTGAAATTAAGTTGGGTCCTATCGCTCGTTGATTTCTAGTAGAAGAGGACTATATAGGTTTAGAAAAATATTGCAGATATGCAGTGGTACTTTTTCTTAAATAAATGTATAAAAAAATCAGTTTAATGAATTAGTCCTCATACGACAGAAAATAGAAGTGTAGTCAAACTTGTTACTCCCGGCATGTACCTGAGTCGGTAGAATAGACAATTTAAGCTGAGGAAATATTGTGCTCACAATTTTATTGCAATTTCAGAAATATCAAAAGAACAGGACCTTAATTTTATCACTGGAACACACGAGTTACATAGGAAAGGGCTTCATATTTCACACAATATTCTCTTCCATGTTAGTACTATAATGTATGAGGTCGTCCAATATCGTCAGTCAGAGTAAAAGTTAGCACATTTCAACAAATCAGTGAAAAAATGGTCAAAATTAGACTCTATCACTCAAACCTCCTGAGCAACAACCATTATTTACCAAGCGCTGCATCGCTTCAACTGCGAGGTTCTCCTTAAAATGCGCATAACAACCAAGAAGCCCACAATAAATTGGCCCAATAAGTAAATTTTAGGACTTAACATGTCATCACATAATTAATACAAATGTAATTTTTAATCGCTTGCACACATTTTCACAACAGTTCTACTGGAATGATACGGAGCTATTCATTACCTGACACTAGGTTAACGTTAAACTAGCGTCATTGTCATGACCAATAGAGTGGCATCATTACAGTGAGGCTGCGGCTATGTGCAGGCCTGAAGGTGATGGGAGGCGTTGACTTATGCCCAGGTCATGGAGGTAGTAGTTCGTCAGGTGTTGCAGCTCGATGGGCAGCACGTCCTAATAGTCGTCCATAATTATTTGTAACTCGCAAAAAATCGTCTCTGAAGTTCAAGCAATGCCTCCTATATCCCCAGGCCCAATTCTTGACTTGGCCATGAAGCAATGACGTTACAACTCTGAAAGAAAAGAAAGAAAGAAAAAACATTTATTTCCAATAAAGTACAAACATGAAACGTCGATACATTGGATTTTAAAACACCTTAACCTAAAGGCATCCTTAATTGAGAATGACACATTGGTATTGGGATACCCGTTTAAAATGTTGAATCAAAAAATGATTGACAGAAAAGCACATAAAAATTAGTTCCTTAGCTCTGCCTAATCTGATTTTGACAGTGCATTTGAATATAAGTTACTAAGAGAACACAATACTCGTAGTTGAAAAATGTTTTCGTTTGTGCGCATTTAAATTGAAATAAGAGCAAAAGTCGCGTTTAAATACCTTAAACACAGAGACCCTTAATTCATACATGGTTATCGTAATACCCATGTTAATTAAGTGTTGAGACAAATAATGATTTAGATCCTTAATTGCTATTCATACATGGTTATCGTAATACACATGAAAATTGTCGATAACATGATTCGGAGAAAAGCACGAAAAAATGAGTTAATCTTCGTCGCGGTAGACGGATTCTGGGAATGCATTTAAAATTCAGGTGACTAAGGAAAGCATAATCCATGTGACGCATTGCTGAAAACCCTCTCGTTAGTGCGTACTCGTATTGAATTATGAGCAATTGGAACGTAGGAACTAGTGACACGAGTGTGAGGGATTAATGTTAGAAGCAAAATGAGCAAATTAGATTTATTTTGCGTCTAGAACTATGAGGTAGGTAATCGGGATTTGAGACAGTTTTTCATATGGACGCATCATCTACTGTACCAAGTGGAGAGCTTCGGAAAGAACATAATCACAAAAAAGTTCATCGGATTCAAATAGATGAGAAGGATCGTTGTACAATACCAGCCATAACGTTTGCACCACTCCTGGGACAAAACGAGAAAGCCAAAACTGGCTAAGATGAAATGAAATATTTTACAATAACACGAAAATTAAATTTCAAATGCTACAAGCATTGACACAAAAATGTTCACTGGATTCAAATGAGAAGGATCGTTGTACAATACCAGCGATAACATTTGCAAAACATCTGGGACAAAAACGTGAAAAACACAACTGGCTCGTATAAAATGAAATAGTTTACAATAACACAAAAAATAAATTTCAAATGCTACTTGCATTGGCACAAAAAAGTTCACTGGATTCAAATGAGAAGGATCGTTGTACAATACCAGTCATAACATTTGCAACACTCCTGGTGTTGCAAATGTCAAACTCTGGTCAAAACAATGGCGCCAGTTTCAAAGGAATTGAATGCAAGTAAATGAAAAGCTCTGTATAATTTCCATCAAAACCTTTGTGATATTATATAGGCTTAATTAAAAACTCAATATGTACTGTATGTTGACGCGTTGAGTCTTAATGTATCCTTTTTCGACCGATTTATAACGTTTTTTATTTATACCAAAGGGAATTGGAGCGACCCAGTGGCTAAATGACTGAGGATTTGGCCCAGGCTGGTCGCGATAGCGTCTTAATTCTGAACGTCTTTTCGTTGGTTTGTTGAACTTTACTAAACCCTTGTTTTAACTGACACTCTTTGACTATTTTTATTATAAGTAAATGGTTTAAAAAACTACGTCGATGAGTAGAGATTATTAATTCAAGGAAAATTGAGTTAGGTCATATTACGTTGAGAAGTGGTATAGATATTAAACGCTAGTAAGAAAATACACTGATACCTCAGTCAGTGAACGAATCATTGCTATGTGTGCCACATTTAAAAAAATTATTTACATGTGTAATTTAAGGGTTCAGTCGTTAGATCATTGTTAATTTCAGCATTTTGATTCGTTTTTTAGGTCTACAAATTTGCGTTTATTGCGCGTCTTTCCAGGTGCGATAAACTGCAGGCAGTAAAATACAGTTAAAGGAGGGAGAGCTGTGTTTACTGTCATGTTTGATTACTTTTCTTGCGCGTTGTTCACACACTGCCTCGATTTCCCGCGTGCCTCCTTTCTAATACGGTGCCGTAATCTCTAACAATTTCTCATTATTATGCCGATGGAATTAAAATCGCAGCTACTCTACCTCTTTTTGTGTCTTTATTTGTTCATCCGTTTAAATTATTTTATCCATCTTCATTTCAATTCTTTTCCTGTGTAGGGGTTTGGATTCTTCTAACACGACGATCCTTATATCTTTCCGTGACACTTTGAGTACCTACGATGTTAACAAAAATGATAAATATATGCATTATTTTAATATAAACATATGCCAACAAATTTTAAGCTCAATGAAAGCAGCATAAATTTTATTTTCGCGTTGAGAACGAGCTTCTGTAACAAAATCGAGGGTAGTAGAGTCGAGAGGACGATCGGGTATACTCAGCTCTTGCCGAAAAGTTCCTCGTTTTGCTGCCTGTGGACCTCGTCATGTCTGTAACTTCATTAGTATGGTGCAAAATATGCAAGGCGTCAAAAGTGAGGCAAAGAGTGCGTTCCTCTCAATGTGGGAGAAGCATCACCAATAGCACTTATTCATGTTCGTATAATGGCTTTGCCTGAATGGAGGAAGAGTCTATTACATTTGTTCAAGGTTATTTGAATAAATTTTTATATTTTGCGATCTGAAAGAAACCGCTTCATAGGTTTGGCCTAAAATCGCTGTGCTACATTCACAAATACTGCACATGCCCGCAGCTCGAAGCGCACTTGTTGACGTTCAGCGTTACTGTCCTAATCAAAGCCATTAGAAAAACGGTGAAATTGTTACCATGGACGGAAATAATCCTAACTACGATGTGGATCTCGCGCACTTGAACTTTGGATGATATTTTACCTGAAAGAGAACTAGTGCTAAGAATGTAAACTGAGAGAAATTAAATACTTTTCAAATCCCACAGAGCTGCTCACACCTGGTTCCCAGATGATTCTTAGCGTATAAAATGACAGAACTTTGCGCATTCACATCGCAGATGTAACGTTTGCTCGGCGAGCTGCTAACTGCAGCTTGGAGCGAGCAAAGAACCAATATGAGAGTCCCGGACACCGCTCTGCTAACAAAAATCCTACGCTCCGTCAATTCTTTGCCATCCCAGAAGAAGAAGCAAAAATTCAAATTCGGTCGCTGCTGTCAATTTGAATCTCGATGAAGAAATAGTGAGGCGTAGCATGAAGATTGGATTGTCCGCCCGGGTGACTCCGCGCCCAGACCTGCAGCGGCCGTACGACCGGCTCAGGTGGTGCCGGGCTCTGGCTGTGCCGGACGGTCCCGCTCTCTGGTGGTGCCGGACGGTCCCGGTCTCTGACGGTGCCGGACAGTCCCGGTCTCTGGTGGTGCCGGACGGTCCCGGTGTCTGGTGGTGCCGGACGGTCCCGCTCTCT
>JACJUY010005947.1:30963-43872 GCA_014220935.1 Platorchestia sp. MABIK
CCTTCTAATCGTACGATACTAGAGTCGATACTCAGAGTCGACACTTGTCCACTCCAATTGTGTCTCGATACAAAGTCCTGACTGCTCGACCGCTCGCCGTCCGGTCCCGATACTGAGTGTCCTAATGCTGACCACTCGCGCCCGTGCCCATCCACTAAGTGACTCCTAATCATGTTCAAATGCAGTTGTACACTGCGCTCCGCACGGAAGGGGGGAAGGGGGGGTCAGGGCGAAGGGAGGAGGAGGGTATGTTCCTTTGTGGGCACTTAGCTCTCTCTCACCATGACGGATCCTCCGAGCCCATGAGCTTGTCGTTTTTATAATAATATTCTTGTAGTTTATATGGTCCGCTTCTAATTATATGGCTGATGCTAATGAGCGCCGTGACAGCGTCCTATTTAATGCGGTGAGTTTCCCTTAAACACGTCCACTCAAACCAAACTCCGTGAAAAATCGTCATAGCCGGCGTTTCTATTTTATTACCTCGCTATAAAAGTTAGCTTTATCCGTTGCTCTCGGTCTCTCGAGCCTGAACGATTGGAAATGCATAAACGTAGTTTATACATCACAATGACAGTATGCTGGATACCAGCGGTGGTCCCCAATGACAATGACAGTATGCTGGATACCAGCGGTGGTCCCCAATGACAATGACAGTATGCTGAAAACCAGCGGTGGTCCCCAATGACAATGACAGTATGCTGGATAATAGCGGTGGTCCCCAATGACAATGACAGTATGCTGGATGCCAGCGGTAGTCCCCAATGACAATGACAGTATGCTGGATACCAGCGCTAGTCCCCACTGACAATGACAGTATGCTGGATGCCAGCGCTAGTCCCCAATGACAATGACAGTATGCTGGATACCAGCGCTAGTCCCCAATGACAATGACAGTATGCTGGATACCAGCGGTAGTCCCCAATGACATTGACAGTATGCTGGATGCCAGCGGTGGTCCCCAATGACAATGACAGTATGCTGGATACCTGCAGTAGTCCCCAATGACATTGACAGTATGCTGGATGCCAGCGCTAGTCCCCAATGACAATGACAGTATGCTGGATGCCAGCGCTAGTTCCCAATGACAATGACAGTATGCTGGATAATAGCGGTGGTCCCCAATGACAATGACAGTATGCTGGATGCCAGCGCTAGTCCCCAATGACAATGACAGTATGCTGGATACCAGCGCTAGTCCCCAATGACAATGACAGTATGCTGGATGCCAGCGGTAGTCCCCAATGACATTGACAGTATGCTGAATGCCAGCGGTGGTCCCCAATGACATTAACAGTATGCTGGATGCCAGCGCTAGTCCCCAATGACAATGACAGTATGCTGGATAATAGCGGTGGTCCCCAATGACAATGACAGTATGCTGGATGCCAGCGCTAGTCCCCAATGACAATGACAGTATGCTGGATACCAGCGCTAGTCCCCAATGACAATGACAGTATGCTGGATGCCAGCGGTAGTCCTCAATGACATTGACAGTATGCTGGATGCCAGCGGTGGTCCACAATGACATTGACAGTATGCTGGATGCCAGCGCTAGTCCCCAATGACAATGACAGTATGCTGGATAATAGCGGTGGTCCCCAATGACAATGACAGTATGCTGGATGCCAGCGGTAGTCCCCAATGACAATGACAGTATGCTGGATACCAGCGCTAGTCCCCAATGACAATGACAGTATGCTGGATGCCAGCGCTAGTCCCCAATGACAATGACAGTATGCTGGATACCAGCGCTAGTCCCCAATGACAATGACAGTATGCTGGATACCTGCGGTAGTCTCCAATGACATTGACAGTATGCTGGATGCCAGCGGCAGTCCCCAATGACATTGACAGTATGCTGGATACCAGCGCTAGTCCCCAATGACAATGACAGTATGCTGGATACCAGCGCTAGTCCCCAATGACAATGACAGTATGCTGGATGCCAGCGCTAGTCCCCAATGACATTGACAGTATGCTGGATGCCAGCGGTGGTCCCCAATGACAATGACAGTATACTGGATGCCAGCGGTAGTCCCCAATGACAATGACAGTCTGCTGGATACCAGCGGTAGTCCCGCACAACACCGAGTTTTCTCGCTAGTAGTGGATCGCATGGTCGTGGACCACGACGAACGCCTCTTCACAAACCTTACGATGTTGCTGTTCGATTAGGCTATACCAAAACCCACGTGGACAAAGAAGATCGCTTTTAGAAGTGAGTGCTATAGCGTGAAGATGCACAAATCGAGCTTTTCGGACACAATGATGTAAAGGTTTTGATCAACAAAATTGAGGCTTTCCTCCAAGAGACACAGCACAAATAAGATAATGTTCATGATAATCTTATGTGTTTTCCTGAATGACACTGGGAAATTATAATAATTCCAATCTGAAGAGTTTTAAAATCTGATGGTATCAAGTTTTAGGTAAAAATGTAAAAGAAATCGACGCAATTGGTCTAAGCCGACGATGCATCATATGCAAGATAAGCATGCATTTGGAGACAAAATAAGTTACACTCCTGTCCCAGCGTACGAACAGTTCTATGTTAAGCCGTACTCAAAATTTGAGAATAGAATTAAAAGCTCGAATAAATAGTCGCTCTCCAAAAATAATCAACAATCAACACGTGGAACCAAGAAAGAAAGGAGAGATATCGGAGCAAAAATTTCTCCAAGTATCGTAAAAAACTTTATAAAGAGATTGCTTCAAGTTATGTATATCATTGATAGACCATGTTACTAATAATTAATACTGTTATTACGCCTACTCTTCCCACCAGTACGACTAATTTTACTTTGACAGTTTTCCTAACTGCACGGGGCGCACAAAAATTATAGAAAATGACGGCGGGTGAAGGAAAGTATCAACACCATTGTTATTTAATTTACTAATGTTTCAAGGTTATGAATTAACACCGGCAGTGCAACTGCCCCTCGCCAGGCTTGGAGAAGCGAGCCATGAAGGTTTGGACGAGTAGGAAGGTCGAGATCGGGCTGTGAACAAATAATTTTATCATTTAAACAAGGTCCCAAGGAAGTGAATAGTGGTTTGCTGAATAGCTAAGCTTTTTATTCAATTATTGGGTAATTTATTGAGTAATAATAATAAAAATGTTTAATTTACAAATTTTTTAAGTATTACGCAATTTAATAGGCCAGTAATAATTTAGTAGTACATAATTTAGTTGATTAGCAAAATTTTATCAGTTCTTATACTTGGAGATTGGTAATAATTTAGCAATATTTAGCAATACTTACATTTAGAGGTTAGCAATAGTCTAGTAATATTTTAGCAGTACTTTCACTTAGAGATCGGCATTAATTTAGCGATACTTTAGCAGTAATAACATTTAACTATGAGCAATAAGTTCTCCTAGCTCGATCCTTTCCCTCTATTAGAGACCCCAAGCCCGCAACAACCAACACTGAATTTCTAGTAAAGAAGGAGTGGGGAGCTGACATCGTTTAGGATGGAGGATTCGCTACAAAGGGTCGACCGAACACAGCGCCACATGTCACTGCGACCCACCTCGTAAGCGAACTGGTACCGTAGCCTCCGCTGCGATGGTCTGCAGGAAGTCCACGAGGTGCCGTCGGTGCGATGCTTTCGAGGCGGCCAACAGCTCAGGGTAGCTCTAAGGGCCCGCAGCAGAGTAACCCACACTACACGGCAGCACCGCATCACCGAGTGGCATCCCATCGCAGAACGCAAAAACAGTCGCGGCGCCCACCGCAGCCGCCAGCCCTTGGAGCCACCGCTTCTTACTCAGCCATGGTGATGCTAAAGAGGCTTGATAATGGCCAAAAAGGGGTCATCAACTGAAGAAAGCACAGAGGAGGTCAAATTGAATGTTAAGGTACTGATGGTTGGGCGTGAACTGTTGCGCTCTGAGATTAGAGGCTGAAAGTCAACTTCTTTGTTGCGAACGCCAGACGGTCAGGTCGCAAATGACAATACCACTGAATTGGTCTAACCCTGGTAGTATAAAGTTATTGAATAGTGGTTACTTTGTATAATCCGGAGAGCACAGAGTCCAATATCGCCGGATTTCTTGCCCGCCCACCCCTCTCCCTCCACCTCCGAGAAGCTACAGAAATGTTAGGTTAGAGTGATTTAGGATAAGTTAAATTAACTTAAGTTAGGTTAAGTAGGTTAGGCTAAGTTAGGTTAGGTTGGGTTAGGTTAGGCCAAGTTCAGTTAGCTTAAGGTTAAGTTAATAAAGTTTGAGAATCCCTGTCCTCGAGTGCCAAGATGGACGGTCGAATGGCCAAACACCAGCGGTCGTTGTCATAATTTATTATAATGATTTAATGCAGGTCAACTTTGGTATTCCGCTGTAGTATCCACTTATTAAGTACTTTTAGTGTTTACAATGCAGTGATTAATAATAACTGTATAGCGAACAGATAGGTTGATAAACCACAGTAGTACTACATAGTTAAAAAATTGGCGTGAATGACAACTTGATGTAGAAACTCGGAGGTGGAGGGAGAGGGGTGGGCGGGGTCTAAATCCTGCGGTATTGGACTCAGTACATCCGGGGAAGGGGATTCAATTTTTTGAGTACCGCTAGTACAAAATTGATCCAGCTAATTTAATGAAAAACCGATATCCCTAGAACTATGTTTAGAGTTAAACCTAATAAAGTACCCAAATATATCTGAGCACTTAACCAATTCAGAGAAGAACCAGTCTCCTTGCAACAAAAATTAGAGGTAAATTTAATAAAGGATCTAAACATATCAGAACACGCGAACAATTCAACAAAGAACTAGTAACCTTACAACTAGAATTACAAGTTCGATAAAGTAATTGAATATTTTAATACGCAACAAATTTAAGTGTAAATCTCAATTTCAACTCGAACTTAAACTTACACTAGTTTAGAATCGCACAAATCTTCATTTTTTTGTCTGCAAACTGCAGCTGCGCGCCGATCGGTGCTGCCCCGAGATGCATCTATTGAGTCTACAACTGGAACCGCCAGATCGTCTGTCAAGATTTTCACTGGGGCTGAAAGGAAAGGCACAAGTGACATAACGTGTCGGCGCACTGTACTACCATTTTCCTTCAGAATGGCTACTTCTGTTACTTCACCGCCATGGTTGAAAGTGCGGCCAGTGACTCTGCCGATAGCGTAATTCGTACTCTTTTGATGAGGCTCTTTTAATGGCACGATGTCACCAACCGCAAGCACTTTGTGCTTTACAGAAGAATATCTATCTGTCTTACTGACTGCCGGAACGACCAGGTCTGGCAGAAAATGTGAGTAGTATCGATCGACGAGTTTATAACACTGCACAATTTTTGGAAGCTCTCACGAATGCGGTTCACAGGTTCGTTTGAGGGCGCCCAGTCCAAATCACTGCTCGACTCGCCATGAGGAATGCCATACACAGAACTTAACTCATGGCCTCTAAAAAAACCTCGGGCGTGATCGGAACTGGGATATGTGAGCCCACCTCTGGGTCTCTAAAAGCCTCCTTGAATGCTATAGGTCGCTTGTTAATCAGATGCACAGTTTGTGCCACAATAAATTCAAAATCAAATCTCTCTAGAGCACTCTTACGAATTGCACCTTACAAGAGACGCTTCGTCAATTTTACGCAAGACTCTACTAGGGAACCTAACGAATTTCACCCATTCCGGTAGTATACAAATTTTATTCTCTGTGTGGAACTATGCTCCTGAAACATTTGGCACTCTGGATCATTTAGAATATTGGAAATTAGCTTGGACCCTGCCACAATTTGAGAGCCCAAGTCAGACATTACTAAAGTAGGGGTGCAGAATTCAAAAATGTGAAGTTGAAACGTGCGCATGAACTCTTTCACAGAAAGGTCCGAAGCTACTTTCAGATTAATGGCTCTGCTCCAGAGACACATAATACACAAAATCCATACCTTCAATCTCTGACTCCCTTGCCGCACACAAAACGGGCCCAAGTGGTTTAAGAAACAATCTCTGAAAGAAATGGCAGACGGATTTACTCTAAAATCCCTGTAAGAGGACTGGTTAAGTTTAACAGCACGAGCATTGCAACGCCAAAAGCCTGGCTTCCCGTTCTGCAGATCTCTAATAAATATTACCACACCGTACAGTAACTTCGTAGCGTCAGTAAATGCAATCAACTCGTAATTTGCGGTTCGAGGCCCATCAGTTCTCCCGACTCTCACCTCTCCTCCTTTATTTGCCTCATAGGCTATATTTGACCACTCGTGCTGGAGAGTCTGAGGCAAGATTTCCTCCCAGCGGAACCGCTTTTCCACCTGTAGCGTGTGAGAAAATATTCGTGCTCTATTTAAAATGGGGCCGCTGATCAGCAACAAATCGTAGTTAGATGCAATGGAAGACATTACCTTTCTTTTGGTGTTAGCACTGCCATCCTACCGGATCTTAGGAGCATAAATTTCATCCTTCAGCCTGTCCCATTTTAAACCAAATGGCTTTACAACGTCAGGGGCTTTAACCAGGGTTGCGGAGTCGGAGTCGCCGGACACGCATGTTTTAGGGTGGAGTCGGAGTCTCATTTCCGAATGGGGTGGAGTCGGAGTCGTTCATTCGGATGTGGTGGAGTCGAGGTTGGAGTCGCTATTTTTTGGTGTCTTCGATTCTAATTTTTGCAAAAATTATTCATAATTGTTTGAAACCGAAAGTAAACAAAAAACAGAGTTAAAATACTTTACTGAAAAGCAACAAAAATACACAATGTTTTTATTGATTACTTTGTTCGAGGTTCGAAACAGCGTATTTATACCTATCACTTAATCCGATCAATGGTCATTGTGGGTTCGGACACATATATATATGTGATACCCACGAGTGCGAGGTATAATTTTCGTGCTTTAGCAATAATGCATACATTACAGTGAAAAAGCCGGAATTAGTAATTGAAAGCAACGCAAATTCATTCTGTTTGTTTCTGTTTCTCTCATTACCCCTTCAATTAATACATAGGATCTAGAAACTAGAAGTTAATGTGTTGCAAGTAACTTGCAGAACAGCTCAGCTGATGTAAGACATTGTACTCGCATGAAGAGCGGTAACTCTGTACGCTCTTAATGTGTCTATATTCTAAACCAGTGGTTCTTTGAAACGATTTTTGCTAGTCTTTCTTTTGATGTAGCTTTGGTGTATTGATTGATAATGACTAGTCTTTGCAGTAACGCAAAAACCAAAGGTTATGTTGTGATCATAAATGTTTCTAATTTTCAGGTTACGTAATGGCTATTGATAATGAAAATTCAATTATCTTATTTTCATGTTTATAACTGTAATAATAGTTGATTTTTTCATCTATAAGTAGTACCTATGTTCTTTAAATTTATTTATTTGTTTTGTCTACTTCCTACCTTATGTACATAAACGGCGGGAAAACCCAAAAATAATAATAATAATAACCTTATCTACATGTTTGCATGATATAGCATAATTTTGGGGATTTTGAGCATAGTAATTGGATCAACTATGGTAATTTCGTTGAATAGGAGCATACTTAGGAATAGAAAAAACTGTTGATTTTTATCTAAGATTATCAGGGGATGCACTGCCTACTTTGCCTGCTCAGAAGACACCTGTCAGTAATGTATTTGTATATTGGTATATAAAAGTGTACACGACCTGTCATCAATGACGGGATTCGATATTGTCGTAAACCAATCTTCCGGATGTGGATGACAAATAAATAAATCCATCCTAATAGTAGCCCCGATTAAAATATTCTGGTGCTTTTGCACTTGTGAAACTCGTATCACAGATACGATCATTAAGCAGCCTTTCAGAGCGTGAAAGGGATAGACCAACCAATTTTATTTGTTCAGAACTGAATTGAACGTTGTAATAACATAGAAGTTATGCACAGGAAATACCCATATCTATTTATTCATTTATTCGTTCAGAGGGGTCACTCCAAGATACCAAATTTTTTCATCTGATTTGTTTGAAATTTGGCCAGTATATGTAATTGCTGAAAGTTAACATTTTTTACTCATGTAACTTTTTCGATTTAGGCCTTCTTTTTTTGAAAAAATACGAAAAATTAGTTTTTTTGGTACATTTTTATGGATATTTCAAAAGAATAGAAGTCATTGAGTTTTTATGCTAGAACAAAAACAAAGAAAGTTTTAGAATCCTTGGAACATTTCTAAGAAAAGCATGGTAGCAAATTATCCATTTGAAACTTTTGGTTTTTTTATGTGTGATATTTGATCACTAACTAGCATATACACTAATTTAGGGTTTTAAGCTTGATAAAAAAATTGGGAAGTTTGCTACCATACTTTTGTTAGAAATGTTCCAAGGATTCCAAATCTATCTTGTTTTTTCCTAGCATGACAACTCACCGACTCCTATTCTTTTGAGTGCTGAAAATGAGAGGTTTTGGGTTTAAGCCCCCAAAAAAAATTTTGGTTGAAGTGTAATTTAATGGACAATTTATGTACTTGAAGGCTGTTTTCATTTTTATTTCGATAATCTCCATACATAACTTCATATTCACACTGTGAATTGTAGTTAAAAAAAATTAGAAGTGACTTTTTTAACTTCGAATTTTTATGTTTGTAGTCTGATTCTTATGAAATTTGAGCATTATGTGTAATTTTTAAAAATAGACACAATTGTTTTAATTCATTTTTTCGATTCAGGCCTTTGTTTTTTGAAAAAATTAGACACGTCGGTTTTTTTTGTTCATTTTTATTGACATTTCATTTGAATAGAGCTCATTGAGTTTTAATGCTAAAACAAAACCAAAGACAGTTTAGAATTCATGAAGCATTGTAAACAAAGTTACGGTTTCAAATTTTTCATTTCCAGTTCCCATCCCGTAAAGAAACTTTAAAACTCAAAGTAGGAGATCTCGTGCACGCCAATGTTAACGCTACTCTTGATAGTTCCGACCGAACTAAAGCAGTTTTTGTTATTTTTACGATAAATCCTGCAAGCATTTCACAATTACGAAAAATTTGCAATTTAAACGTTCGTTGAGAAATTAACACTAAGTCATCAATGAAAAACGTTAGTAGCTATTTCATTAAATTAATAAAACGTGCAAACATTATTCAATGCTTAATAGCTTGAAACTGCAAATACTTTTGTAAAATGTTTACAGTTCTCATTGTAAAAATATTAAAAACCTGTTTTAGTGGGGTAAGAACTTCAAGAATTTACCTTCACCTTTTTTCACCCATCAAGACTTCACCTTTTTCAATTCAAATTAATCTAAGTCAAGGTCCATTTAATCCAAGTCAAGATCAATTTAGCCCAAGTAAAATTCAAATTAAAGAAATCCCAAGTTGAATTAAAAATTGACTTAATCACTCGTTAATTTGAGTGTTTTTTGTTTTAAATATGCCTTTCTTTTATGTAATGGGCAAGACATTCGTTTTTCATTTAAGCAAGGAATACATAAAATTTCCGCTGGTGTCCGGTATTGCAATCTAAAGCCAAGCTGTCGTAAAATGTGCTAAGTATCCAGCATCAAGAGGCAGAGTGTGATTCAGGTCTTTGAGCAGCGTAAAAAATATCAGTCAATTATAAAAACTTCTTATTGTACTACTCATTAAAATTCTTTTAAAATTCTACATATATGGCAGTTTGCATCCATTCAAATTTTTATGTTCAAAAGGTAATTTTTTGTTACACATATACATAGTAGTATCGAGGAATTATTTACACTTAAATAGAGATTTATATGCGTGAAATTTCACTTTATCACATGTGCCAAATCATATATACTTGCTACTAAATAAGATTATCATTGGACGATATGTAGATTTAATCCATAAAAAATATAGCAACAAAGTCCTCTTTCGCTCGTCCAAACGATTTTCGTAAAAAGGAGTTAAAATTTATCTCATCGACAGAGATGATATATTTGCCTTGGCCTATTAATTTGAAGGGATGGCAACATATTTATTGCTAATGCAGGAATGCATCTGTGTAATGTACTCCTATCAGTTGTATTCAATGGAATCTTAAATAAGTACTCAGTGAATCGCGTTTGTATATTTCTCTTAAAGATTAAATATACATAACGTCCAACAGTTCTCTGATGTATTCGCACGTAAATGATTTCATACATGTGATAAAATGAAATTTCACATATGTAAATCTCTAAATGAGAGTGGAAACATCCCCGAGACTGCTATGTGTAACATAAAATAACATTTTGAACATAAATATTTGAATGGATGCATACCAATATTAATGCAGAATTTAAAATAACTACAATGAGTAGTACAATACAAAGTGAACTCGTTATTTTACATATTTGACTGGTATCTTTCACACCGCTCAAAGATCTGCATCACACTCTGCCTCATGATGCTGGACACATAGTACATTTTACGACAGCTTGTCTTTAAATTGGAACACAGGCGAAAGTTTTATGTATTCCGTGCTAAAAGGAAAAACGATTGTCTTTCTCATCACATTTAATAGAAACATATTTAATGAAAAAAACGCTCTAATTAATGAGTGATTGTGTCGATTCTTAACTCAACTTAAAGTTCGATTAATTTTAATAAGACTTGGATCAAATTGATCTTGACTGAGAATTATTCAAACTTGACTTGAATTAATTCGAACTTGACTTGGATTTATTCGAACTTGACTTGGATTAATTCAAACTTGACTTGGATTAATTTGAAGTGAAAAAGGTAGCACTAACATTGGCGCGCACGTGGTATCATACTTTAGGTTTCAAAGTTTCTTCAAGTCCTCACAACTCTAAAACCAAGGAGTTTTGGGCATCAAATCATTCGTAAAAATTGATTTATTTTGAGTTTGCAACCTACAGTGGAAATTTGTCCGCACAAAAAAACTATATATATATATATTGAAACGCTAGGTGTCTCCATCAATTTATAAATAAGCATGTGTTTTTGTATTTAGTTTCCCCCATGTTGATACAATGGGAATTAGCTTGATTGGATGGTATCATAAATACCATTCAAATGATGTGAAAAACCTAACATCTGCTCACTTTTGTTTATTAGTAAAAAATTTTGCTTGAAAATTGAATCAATTGGTGAGAAAATGCTGCTTTTCGTGGAAAAAAGGTATGGCATATATGTTAGAAACTTCTTTGCTAATAATAATTTGGAATATAATACACAGTTGTTGCTTGCTTGGTTGGTGTGTACTTCTGTGACGTTCATAAAGATGCTAATTGACCGTATCAGTTTTACCAGTGCACAAGTACAAAAATATTTTAATTGCGGGTACCATTAGGGTGGATCTATTTGTTTGTCATCTATAGCTTGGGACTTTTTTAAAGAAAACTATCGAATCATATCATTTTTGAAGAATCATGGACACTATAGTAGATATACAGTACGTATATTAGTAAAACTTGATTTTTAACATTCTATTGCCAATTTAAAAGTCGTTCGTGGATGAAGATCATAATAACTATATGTACAGGTTGCAAAACCTGCAAGCAGTAATAATCATCTTATAAATTGTGAATAGGTGGAGTTGGAGTCACAAAATTGTGATTAGGTGGAGTCGGTGTTGGAGTCGTAAAATTTTAGAAAGGTGGAGTCGGAGTCGCAAAATTCTGAAAGATGGGCAATTAGTGTAAAATTGCTGCAGAAAAAATTAGTAGGGCGCAAAGATCTTGGAACACTCTTCATAAGCCTATAGGACATGTAAGCAGAGCTGTCGGAAGCCACAGAGAAATTGTCCATGTACGTCAAACAATAGATCAATCGCTTGAGATCTGCCAACTCCAGAGTGGCTGAGGAACTCTTCATCAGAATGAGAAAAAGGGCAAGCATTAAGATGGTCGGAGAGCACCGCAATCCGAAGGCAAGACGCAAGTGCTTATAGGCCCCCAGCCTGAAGTCAGAATTCGCGACATTCTTGTACCATAGGAACATTAATCTGATTTGATCTCTCTCAGGGAGAGCAATATTCAAGAAGGCTTTCTTTATGTCAAAAGTAAGAAGGTACTTGTCAAACCGCAGAAACAGCAGAGCACTGAAGAGTTTTCTATTTAGGTTAGAACCGCTATGCGTAGCTTGATTTTGCGACAATGTACGCTGCAATTAGATGGATCCTTCTCACACAAATTAGACAAATAGACAATTCGACATTTAGTGCTGCCTCTCTCTGGTTTGAACACCCCCATGTGTGGCAAGAAACTGCAAGAGGGATTATCCTTCATGAACTCAGCGAGATTGTACGCTTTCTCAATAACTCCTTCCTCCACCTGATTTTTTTATCACTTCGTCGTAGACAGTTAGGTTCTCCGGCTTACGCTTTAACTTGGCAAGGTTGGACTTTAGAATCTGCTTTGACAAATTGAAATTTTTCCCGAGCAAGTGACACACATTCTCTTTCCACAGCAAGGGCATAACCAACTGCCCATCATGAGACCGAACAGTGTTTACGTTCATGAAATTTAACAGCTCTGCATCTTTTTCAGTGTTCACTTCCTCATAATGACAAGGTTCGTAGTTTAGCTCGTCAAAATCTTTTGTCATGATATTCTCCAACACGTCATCAAGGAACGCACTAGTGATAGCAAAAGCCAGAAAGCCAGAAACCAGATGGCCAGGCACAACGGCATTCGAAACGAGTGAGTTGGATCACTCGTGAGTTGGATCTACACTTTCTACAGTTATGGCGAATTACTCCAGGTGCTCAGCGCAACAATGTGCACCACGAAATTATGGGACCTGCAGTGATGTGCAGACAAACCCGTACAGCGCTTCAGTCCTTTCCGAGCAACAATCTCCAACGCCCCAATCGAGCCTGCATGACGTTCCAATCCTTCCGAGCAACGATCACCAACGCATCAATAAGTGCCGTCAACGCACGTCAGCTCACCAGTGACAGCAGCACCGGAACACGAACCGTACCGGCATCACTCACAGCGAACATGAACCCAGCATTGGC
>JACJUY010005947.1:44505-55111 GCA_014220935.1 Platorchestia sp. MABIK
AACGTGAAATTCTCACCGCCTGCCGAGAAAAGAAACCAATGTTCTTCATCAATGAATATCTCATCTGAATATCTATGAGCTAAGACCATGTACACTTTGCGAGTAGCCAGAAGGAAATTTCCGGAGAAAATTGGATTCCCGAGAACTCAGGACGGAAACATCTTCGTATCTAACCCAGGAAACCCGGATTCAAGACCACGTCAGATCAACACGCCAGAACAACTCGACCAATACCTGATGCTACAACTAAACATGTCATCGAAACAGGTCATATGTGACTAGACTTAATTGGGTGATCACCTCAATTAGATATCAAATCAGTTTCACCTCAATTAGATAGTAGTTTCACCTCAATCTTGCCAAATGTACAACAGATGTTTGTAAACATTTATGACAGCTGTTTGTGAACTTTGTAACAACGACATCAGCAGTTTTTACCTACCAAAATTATTTGGAATTTAGACTTCCACCTTGTTCGCTTTCCTACCTTATTTGTAGGAAATTTTTTTTTACCACTAAAGTTATTATTACTCGTAAACCATATTAGCTGATTATGTCATTGTCGTCAAAAATTTTAAAACTTATTACCTGTTGTATGTAAACTTTGTGACAACGCCCTCAGCAATTTGTACGCACCGATGTTGTGATATTGAACTCCAATATTATTCGCTCATGGAGTGAGTATATGTGTACTCACGAAATTGCACTAGATTTTTTTACTCTTTTCTCTCATACTTCCTAAGCTTGTTTTTAGACAGGAATATCCTTTTAATTACGACTCTGTATTTCGTTTTTAAGTTATATTACTCACTGCTTACTGTTTGCCAATTTTAAATGACTGATCACGCTGATGTACTCGATGAAATCGACCCAGATCTTAATCATTTGAACAGAATATATCCAAACCTAAACGACTCTGAAGATTGTAGGTAATATTTCAAAATTCAATGAAACTATACGAATAACTCGCCATGATTTCTCACTCCTGTGTTGGAACTGTAGGTCACTCTATCCAAAATTGGACGAGAAACAATGTACTATTACTGAACTTAAGTATAACCTAGACGTGATTATAGCTTCACCGAAAGCTGGCTAGATGACTCAACCAAAGACATGATTCGATTTGAATATTATCATAGTTACCATTCGCTACGAAAAAATATACGAGGCAGAGGCATCAGTACATATATATCTAACCACATAGACTCGAGAATCATAGCAAGTGCAACAATGAATCGGGATCATATAGAATCACTCTTCGTAGAATTGTCTTCACCAAAAGAGCTTCACTGAACCAATGGCAGGTTTCTTCTATCACACTACGTTGTTAATTGTGCTTCGTAGCGCAGGTGTAGAGCGTGTTGTGAGGGCCTATAAGACCCACTACCAATTAACTCCTTCTTTCCAGCAACATTCAGCTGCCACATCAAACTAGAAAAATATTTAGTAATACTGCACATGAGGGCGATGCATCTTATTCGTATCACACCCGTGACAGGAAATCATTTTCATCTACAGCGTTGCAAACTAACTTCAAAATCTGCCACTGACAACGCTGCATCAGAATATCCGCACCATGCTACGATAATATTTATTGTTTCAGATCTCTTTCATTTACTAAAATTAGCCAACTCTCGGCTTAGCTGCGATTTGAGCTGTGTTGATTAACTGTATTTTGAACTTCTCTTCTCGTCAGACCTTGTGACTTCACAAAAAATCTTAAAAGTGTCATGCCGTTCTATAAATCAGAGGACTTTCTTAAACTTTAGGTGGGATGCGTCTTGTGCATAGTGCTTGCGTGGAGTGTGTCTTGTGTTGCGTGATGCATATTGTGTTTTGCAGAGTTGTGTGGTGCGTATTGTACTTTTGTGGTGTCTTGTGATGTGTATATGGTGTGCAGAGTGGTATGGTATGTTTTGCATTGTACAGGGTTGTGTGTGGAGTATTGTTCTATACAGAGTTGTGCGATGTGTATTGTTCAGGATTGTGTGATATGTGTTGTGTTGTACAGTGTTACCCTTGTTCGATCCAGTACCCATTTCCGACACCTGAGTAGAGTTGGGAGTTATGGCTAAGTGCGCTCTTTTCTCAATGGGAACAATCACTAAGCCGGCAATGCTACAAATCGAATTGTGAGAGGCGCGAGATGTCAACCACCAGGCCACGGTGGCCACAACCACCAGGCCACGGTGGCCACAACCACCAGGCCACGGTGGCCACAACCACCAGGCCACGGTGGCCACAACCACCAGGCCACGGTGGCCACAACCACCCGGCCACGGTGGTTGCAAGCCTCCTATTTCAGTCTCAAATTTCCCGCACAAGAAAAGTGTCGAAATAAGACATGTAACTTGAGACCCTGCCAACACTACTCCTCATGACCGGAACATGTCGCGTGTTGCGGTGGAGGAGCGCAGCTGAAGATGCTTTCATGCCCTTCTCTCTCGTATTGCTCCTAAAAATTGTTTTGCATTCAGAGCCAAACAAGATTAACTGGCGGTAAAATTATGAAATCTATTCGGAGGTATGTAACTAAAATGGTAAAACTTCTTTCTTTCCAGGTGGTGTTAATACGATGGAACTAACCTATTTTTCTCTAAAAAACTGAAAAGATTCCTTCTTTATTTAAGTTTCCTACTTGATTTCAAAAAAATACATCTGAAGCAACTGTCTCTCCAAAATTTCCTAACATCAATTTTCTCCACAAGGGTTTGTTAATATGCGTTCTCTGCACGGACGTCCTCAAGTAATTAATCTTGCATATCAATACTACTGTTTAGAGGCCTGTCTCCGTCCGTGACAAGAATTTTCTACGACTTGACTCTCGAATTTCAATCGACATGCTTCGTATGTAACCTGTCGTACCGAATGTGACTTTCATACCAGAACCTAATGCATTCTACTCTCTCCCAACATAACCTATCTTAAGCTCATTTAACATATACTGACGTATCATTACCCTACGTTAAGACAATGTAGGACCAACCTACGTAGGACTATGAATCATCAACTAAGTTAACGACAGCTGACCCTATAACGACCGTCAACCCGCAATTAATTAAAATGCCGCCTGAAGCTCAAATCGCCTACCGATTTCTTTACGTAATTCGTGAAAGCGCAACTCACAAAGAAACAACGCTGTAAATATTATAACATATGTTTAATTACAATAGTTTTCTAAATCAGTGGAGATCGTTAAACGTCGGTCGTCAGATTGTACGAGTATCTCCTACAGTGATCATGAACTTGAGTCGTTCTTCCCTGTCACACGTGCGCAAAAGCCAGATATTTGACGAGACGAGAGGCTCCAGTTGCAAAGCGTGCTCGACTCGAGAACTGAAAAGAGAAATGCTACTCATTTGCATTGCAAACCTGAAAGCACTAAAATTAGACTGTTGGACAGTCGTACAGACCAGCGGTATCTGGCTGCTTGACACAGATTCATTCCTTTTTAACCAGATCCTGGTGCACTCGTTGTGTACTGTGAGCTTGTAACAAAGAAGGAATCTCTTCGCGAGATGGTGGCGTTACAGTCTGTAGCGCTGGCTCTTGTACAGCTCGCCACAACTTGGTTTATTTTATGAACGTCCAAATGGCTGGCGAGGATCTCCATACAATCAACAGAATCACCATAAAGACCACCGCAGTCGGCGATAAAGGCTCCTAATGCGCTATAAAATACCCCAAAACACCCAAGAGCACGCGCGCTCCGCTCTAGCAGCAGCATTTCACAACAGAATAACAGAATTGAGAGACTCACTTCCCCTCCACTCCCAAAAAGTAGGATTTTCTTCTTACATGAAGATGTTTCTTTAGTCTGACGATGGTTTTGTACCTGATAACATCATTATAGCATTGTTCTACTCTATCTTTACTCGCCTTCTTGGAGAACTTCGTTTCCTCACCGCTAGAGTTACAGCTGTCTGTAAATCTTCCCTCTGAAGTCGGACACTTCTAAGCTTATGTATTAACTGAATTGATTAATAACAAAACTACATAGTTTTCAGAAAATTTTAGATAAGCAGAAACATTCAAATGAAATGATGCTTACTTGAAAAAAAAAAATTGTATTTTATGCAGTGGAAAAGTGTAAGGAAATGCTGATACAGATACGCTGTCAGAGCTATCAGTCCCCCGAGAAATACTGTAATGAGCACAGACAAGTTCTGCCCCTGTGCCCTGTCGTGTTACATTCTACGTTAGTGTGCTGGGTTGTTGCTTTCTGACGGGCCGGTTTACGAACAATTTACGCCCTTATATAGTGACCAGTGTTTCGGCCGGCAGCGTAGCTTCTTTCAAGTCGAGTTGACTACACTCAGCGGTATTTTGTAACGTCAGCAAATTCAAAAACTTGAGCACAACTGTGGCGAGCACACTGCGCTGTTTGTGATTTCATTACTGCGGTTTTTATGCTTAGTTGATAAACAGGCAGCTCGTATACACAATCTATTAATACACAGTTTGTTCACAAGGGAGCGCTCGTATAGGTGCATTTTATGCACGGCTGGTTAGTTCGGAATTCATCTTCGTTCTAGAATGAGTGTTTATAAACATTTACGTGAAAACTGTCATTTGTAATGTTTGGGATTGTTGGTGGCTATTTCAGTTTTAGTGCGTTTGTACTAATCTATCCAAGAGTGTCTTGCTCCCACAATAACGCAGAAAGTACGCTGGCAATAATTTTATAGGAAAAATTTGCTGCCGCCATTTAGAAAACATGAATGCGAAACTAAACAACAAACAAAATACGTTGCCTTGAGTTTTTTCCCTCATCGTTTTTGAAAATCACTGCACAATAAATTGTTCAACTTCCGAAGAACGACCAGGAATCAAAATTGAAACATTATTTCACACGACATCTAGCAGAGTAAGTTTTTTTCAAATCGATTGCTGTTACCGAGTCAACTATTGCATTGGCTAGGAAACTCATAGTTAGTTTGCGATACCGTAAGATAAGTAAGATTAGCGATTAAAATGGGTTATAAGAAGTTATAATGGGCTAGGTTTATTAAGATTTCGTAGGGTTACATGGTGTGTGAGCTTATTTTAGGATAGGTTAGCAAAGGTTCTTGTGAGGACCTTGGCGACTACTCAAATTCTCCCCTCTTTTGTCCCTTGTTCTTATCTTTCCCAACCTGTGTTCTGCGTCAACTGAGCAAAAGTGACTCTCTCAGGAGTGGGACGTATCGTCCGACTCATGTGAGCTGGCTTCTTTCTTATTCAGCATTATCATTGACACATTCATGTCTGCTTGAGCCGTCTAGCTCATGCTGTTTCTTCTTTTCAATTGTAGGAGACGAAGCAAGTCTGTGCATCTAAATGAGCTCGAGGTGGAGCCACGAGAGTGTTCTTTCTTACTCGCGCGTTCTTTCTTACTCGCCTTAGTTGCTCACATCTTGGCGATATTTCTAGCCTGGACTGTTGAGGTGCCTCGTCCTCGCCTGTGTTCCTGTCGTGCACCTTTCTGTCAAAAGCTGTGCCTCACTCCGGATTGTGACGTACATTTACGGAACTAACGAAAAATCTCAGTTCTTACTTTAATCTTTCAAGTAATGCCCTAGTGTTTGTGCCCGTTATCAGTTTACAGCAGGGGTTCCCAACCTTTTTTTCGCCCCGCATTCCTAAAGAAATTTCATTCAAATTGCGCACTCCCTGAGATGAAAATGCCGACATGTAGTCAATATCCTATTACATACTTAGACTTTTCTCGCACCCCCTGGAGTATCATCTCACACCCATAAGTGGGGTTTGGGTGTGAGGTTGGGAACCTCTGGAGTGGAGTTTGGCTTACGTCTCATTGGTGGGTTGTACAGCGACGGAATGTTTTATCAAGTCTATCAATATGTTTATAATTGTTCCTGCTCGTCTGCAGTGATTAATAATGTTCACTATTGATCATATTTATAATGTGTATGGAATTGATAAATTAGCTGATTAAATCGTGGGGTCCAACCGCTCGAATCTTACGGTCCCATGTGAAAGAATTGAGTGGTCATGGTGTATCTGACTGTGGCCTCGGATTGTTTTAGAATTAATAGCCCTCTAGTGGTTTGGTGTGTATTAACTCAGCATCTCGAGTCGTCCGATGTAAACCATCACAGTTCTGCTCGGTTATTAGGAGTAAAGTGTTGTGAATTTTTCCGTCTCCTTTGTATGAATTCATTTTCTGAATAAGATACAATTTTTTTCACTATTGTTCATGTGAGCTTAAATCGAAAGACATATCTTCATTGTTGTCTAATATTTATAAAATTCATTCTTGTTTTCATTTAATGCAACGGTATTGGAATCCCTGAAATTTTTTTAAAATATCGTAGTTTTCTTGTATCTTTGGTTGAACTTAAAATAAGCAATTTCTAATCACGTACACACAAACAAGTCTCAAGAAATAACAAATCAGTTAACCACACTCATTTAAGCTTACCTCACTTTGGGGAACAATCCAAGAAATTAAAACCAGGCTTTTCTGCTGTTAAATACCCATTGCATTTCTTTATTATGTCGTTCAAAAACCTTTTTAGTTCAAAAATTTACAATTAGGTTTATGCTTATCACAAGGACGGTAGTCTATAATTTACGTTTTCAGCGTTGCAGTGGTAAATAATTGACCAATATTGTTATTCAAGCTGTAGATTTCGGTACGTTGGTTCTACCATGCGTCCCTTGGAAGCCAGAGTCGACAAGCACGCTGATGGTGATGTTCGTACTCCTGCTCTGTCATCCCGCTCTTCTCGTTCCACAATCAGATCTCTTGCAATTGAATTTGAAATCTCTGAGATAACTGGCAGCTTCAGAACTGTTATCATTCGCCTCAAGTCTCCTTTAATGACTCATGGAGTGCTTTCCCACCAGTGTTTTTTTGGGTTCACTTTGTCCTTTACATCCATGTTTTAGTGAGTTTTCAACTGAATATTCGTTGGCTCACTTGAAATATTACTGTACTGGTTCTTATGCTTTACAGATTTTTATAGCATATGGTGGACAAATGTCTGAAACGTGTAGTTTTAACAGCAAAATATCTCGAAGATCTACGCTTCTGATAATTCTCCTCTCAATAATATTATTGCCTGCACAGATGCTACCAACATCATTAGTTAGTTTGAATATTAATATAGTAAACATTTAAGTATATCAGTAGATATTTATATAATATTCAAAATGTAAGAAAATTAATGATATATTATAATGATAATGATAACATGTGATTTATGTTTAGGAAGCCGTAATCAACGTGGTAAATTATCATCAAGGTGGGTGAAAATTTCTATCAAGAAGCAATCTTTATCAAAATTGAATCATTCCGATGCAATTTAAATAATTTTTAATACTCAGAATGAATAATAACTTTGTACTATTACAAGTGGAAAACGAAATGATTCCTTAATAAAAGTGGAGTTGCGAAAATTACAAAATTTTTAACTTTCATTCGACGTCGGTGTTATTTAGGTGAAAGAATATGCTTTTTGAAACTCTCACATTCTGCTTGATGTTGTAACCCGAGATTTTGTAATTATTTTCACAAATTGTGTGATCAGTTGGAAGGGAATGGTCTTCATTACTACTTCGTATAGTATTGGCAGACACCCTATCAGTACTGACTGAAATACAGTACTCTGAGATCACACAGCGTATAGAAAACGGTCGGGGCAGCCGTGCAACTGCGAAGGACTTGCCATAAAGCCCAGCTGCGCAAACGCTACGTAAAAATGTTCCCATGACTTAGGTAGCTGACTTTAGCTTAAGTATCCTTCGGCGCAGGATAATTATGCTAAAGTCAGCTACCAAAGTCATGGGAACATTTTTACGAAGCCATTACGCAGCGAATGCGCTTTCAGCCCCGTATGTGTACGTGGCGTTGACAGACGGCTGCCTGGCTCTGTCGCGGTGGCGATCTTCAATGAAGTATAATTCAGGTAGATTCTGAAGTATTTTCACTTTGCAGGTGATGTATAAAAACAACAGTTCTATTCATTGATTTAACTACATTCATGTTAGATATTCATACCACAATTTTTTTTCCGCGCTGATGATCGTTTCTGAAACAAAATTAATTTGCTGGATCTAACAATTTTCGAACCGTTTTGTTTGCTAGAATGACGTTAGTATCAATGTTTTTTCAGAGTTCTCTAATTCATCACGTGGTGCATTCTCAGGTATCAAAGTTGCATAGATGTATAAAGTACATACACGGCGTGTACATGCTTTTTAATAATTCAAATGTTGTGGAGACAGTGTCATAGAACATGATTGCCTGTGTACAGCAGGAATACCTGCGCATTGGCCGAGATAAAAATACAGAGGAACATGAAAAGGGAAAAGCGGGTGTAACATGAAAGGGGATTGACTCTGCTTAAAGAGTAAATTTAATTCGATGTAAAGATTCTATCACCGTTTGAAAACATTTTATTACAGTATTATTTAAAAACTGAGTTCCGTAAGCCGAGAAACAAAAACCTAAGGGCAATTGCTCTAGAATGAATTGATAAGCAATACTTCACTCAAAATTAGGAAAAATTTAAGTTGATTTGGTTTGTAAGATGTGAATCAAAATTTCTTAGGTTTCAACCATGAAAGTTTGCATTTTTTATAACAAATTGTGTTTTTAATTTCCATTTAAATTAAATGAAGGATGCTTTATAACGAAACAAAAACTCACATTAAGCTATGAGAATTTGAGATTTTTCTTAAATATTGAAATTAAAATGTTGTATCACAAGATGGTAGCCCTCCGTTAATGTTTTTACTGATGTTTGTTGTTAATTACGCATCGGAATTTGAGTGATTAATAAACATACTCGCGTAATTACTTTTTCACTCCACTGTTTGTGTACCTAGATGCACAGTTTCTATCAACTTTGAAGTCGTTATCATCTGTGCATATAATCAAAAATTTCAGTCGCTGAGGTATCCGTGAATGCCCAATTAAATTGTGACTGCATTCAAACATAGATGTTCATGATATTTATTTCCGAATAACTTGTAAAGACGTAAAAAAACAGAATCCTGTAGCGAGAGGCTAAGATGTACGAGAGAACTACAATGTACGAGAGACATAAAGTTCTTTGGAAACGCTTGAGCTGTGAGCTCGAGACCTGCCCAGTCGGTGAAGTTTTGATATCATAATCGTGCACTATAGCAAGGAAACGGCAGGTGTACGTTCTGGGTGTCGCTGGGTAACAGAATTATATGTTTACGGGCGCAAGGTGGACGCTGGCAAAAGCAACTACAAGCAGGGAAGCCACCAGTTTCAAGTTTAACAGTAATGTTGTTTAATGAATAAAAGAAGGTGGCAAGCATTGATTTGAAAACGTGTCAGCTTAGTGTTCACACCTTGAGCCTCAGCATGAAAATGAGCTTGTGTTCTGGTGGCAATAGCATGATGGATTGTGTCCAAAAAGCTAAGTACCAGGATCACCAGGAGTGAGGTAAACGACAGGGCGCATGAATCCTGTCTATTGGGCCTTGAGTGAGAGGTTCTTCATTCATCTTGACGCCTGAGCTCGGTGCATGGTAGAAAGAAAATTCAGTCAGGTTCGTTGGTAAGTTACAGTGGGAAAAGTGTGAAGAGCGTTTTCACAGAACTGATTTGATGCGGTGTTCATGGTAAAGTTTATTTCCCACTTTAAACACATGACGGTGAATGTTGTCATTTCACCCATGCTAAGGGTCTTTGTATTGAAAACAAAGTGGTACTTTTATTCGCTTCGTTGCTCATTTAACGACAAATATTGACAAATCAAATATGCAAACGCATGTCATTAATTATAAAGCATGTTCTGAAATGCACATGTAATGAACAATCGACTCAGGAATTACGTAATAAGTTGTGCATACCTGACTGTAGTATGCTTTTTCACCAACTATGCTTTCGTATTTTACGTAATGTTTGAAAAAAAATTCTCTTACCATGACGGGTGTGATGTACTTTCCAGATTTACACGTTTATTTCATTTAGCACAAATTAAGTTCTATCTATATCACGAATTTCCACCAGATCTATAAAGAACATAGAGGTGCAAAAACCGTTTTGTGTAAGGCTTAACATAAGTCATACTACTAAATTTGGAACGAAATGTAAATCTTTTTATACAGTCTTTATGACTCTTTAATCGAATTGATGTTATGACTCGTATATTAATGCCATTTTTACATGCGTAGTTATAAATGCAGAGAGAATGTGCACACTCATCCTCAGCGTGAGAGTAGTGTCTCATAGTGGGATCTTGAGCAGGTGAAAGTTCGGTAATTAATATACTTGTAAGTTGTGCTATGCATGTAAGGAATAAAACACAATTTACACCAGGCACGCGGACAAAAGCCAGGCTATCCTCATGCTCGCAAGGTTGACGTGACGTCAGTGTCAGAGGGTTTTTATTCACGTTTGTTGAAGGGAATGTACACAGAAAGCAAGGAATGTACACAGAAAGCAAGGAATGTACACAGAAAGCAAGGAATGTACACACAAAGCAAGGAATGTACACACAAAGCAAAGAATGTACACACAAAGCAAGGAACATACACACAAAGCAAGGAATGTGCACACAAAGCAAAGAATGTACACACAAAGCAAGGAACATACACACAAAGCAAGGAATGTACACACAAA
>JACJUY010005948.1:0-12822 GCA_014220935.1 Platorchestia sp. MABIK
ACTCCCAAGTGTGACACTCCCAAGTGTGACACTCCCAAGTGTGACACTCCCAAGTGTGACACTCCCAAGTGTGACACTCCCAAGTGTGACACTCCCAAGTGTGACACTCCCAAGTGTGACACTCCCAAGTGTGGCACTCCCAAGTGTGGCACTCCCAAGTGTGGCACCCCCAAGTGTGACACTCCCAAGTGTGACACTCCCATGTGTGACACTCCCAAGTGTGACACTCCCAAGTGTGACACTCCCAAGTGTGACACTCCCAAGTGTGACACTCCCAAGTGTGGCACTCCTAAATTTGAGTTTCCTAAATTTGATACTCCTAGATATTATGATGCAGAAAGGTAAATCGTCTGTGTAATTGAAATTGATGGAAAATTCAGTTTAAAGAATACATAGCTCATATATTGCGTTTAATGCAAATTCATTTACATGTGTAAATAACTCATTTGTTTGAAAATCATGTGAAATCACTGATGTTTGTAAATAACCTTTAGGAATGTGCAATAATTATGCAATTTAAATAACATTTGCACTTTATTTTAGCACAATAACCATAATGAAGTACGAGTAAATTCCACGATATTGCTGCATAACTAACCATGATATGAAACATTTGTACAACCAATATACCTAAAATTCCAACCGAGGTAACTTAGATAATTTATACATATGAAATCAAAATGATCGAATGCCCTTAAACTTCACGCAACAGCCCCATCACACCAGCCTCTAGATTTGGGCATCAAATGCGCACAGCTAGTTCATGTGCGAGATCAAAACAATCAAATACCTTCGAAACTCCAGCTATAGCTATAACAAAACACCCTTCGCTCACATCTGCTAATTTCCTCATCAAATACCCACAAATTAGCGATAAATGTGAGATTTAAATCTTCAATTAAGCTAAAATTCCCGCTATGGGCTAATCAAAAACTCAGCGCTCGCATCCGCTGATTTGTGCGTCAAATGCGCTCGACTGTTGCAATATTGGCCCTTGTGGCAAGGCGCGGCGCTTGCGCGAGGCATCTGTGTTGCACGCAGTCATTGTTCATCTGGATATTCTTGTTCATCAGCAAATTCTTGTTCATCAGCAAATTCTTGTTCATCAGCAAATTCTTGTTCATCAGCAAATTCTTGTTCATCAGCAAATTGATGTTCATCAGCATATTGTTGTTCATCAGCATATTGTTGTTCATCAGCATATTGTTGTTCATCAGCATATTGTTGTTCATCAGCATATTGTTGTTCATCAGCATATTGTTGTTCATCAGCATATTGTTGTTCATCATGATCTTGTTGTTCGTCATTTGTGATACACGCCTCTCTTGTTCATCAGAATATTGATGTTCACCAGGGTATTGTTAATCAATGTGTTACACGCCTCTATTGTTCACCAGGATATAAGCGAGGCAAGCAAGCGATCGCCAACGTCGGTACCTCGTTCAGGAGACTCTACTGTGATCAAACCTCGAGTTTGGTAGGTATTGAGCGCGTAGAGTATTTAAGAGGATGGATATTTAGTGTATTGAGTTTTTCAAAGTAAGCAGGAATTCCCTAAAAATTTTTACTAAAACACTCAATCGTAAAAAACTTAACATTTCTGTAGTCTATCAAACGCGGCGTTTCGTACAGAGATGATGAGTTCCAACGATTTGACAGTGTTCTGGTAAAAATTTGGAGAGAATTCCTGTTTCCTATAACACGCGAAGACCTTGAACTATTGCGTAAATTTGAGAAGTTGGAAACTAATTTAATAGCTCAATTTCTCAGTCACTCGCAAGCAAGAATTTTTATGTTGATGTTTGTGTATATAATATTCCATCCGAAATCACCATGGAGACTTCAACGCCTGAAACATAGTTATCCGAGGGGTCGCAGGAGCAGCTACTCTGAAGGAAAGGAACATCCATTTTTTAACAGCACTCGAGTGATTTTGAAGGGCTTGACTATATATGTTTGATTGAACGGCAAATTTAATTTTCAGAGGTGCAAGTTAGCATGATGTTTAATTAACAGATTAAAGTAGGTTAAATGAGTTATGCTAAGCCTCTAACCACAATGAAGGTGCTCCCGAGTGCGAGGTCGGCACCATTAAGGGTCGAATCAAGATAACGGGTATGTACGTGAATAGGTATGTACGAGGTCTGTCTTTACATCAAGCACAAAAAAGTATTACTACGAGATGAGAGATGATGACAAAATTTGTGTGAGCTGAAAAAAGATGGTAGTGAGCTGAAAAAAGACGATTCGTAACGAAACAAAAAACCTGTTACACTTCAACAAAAGGAAGAACTTCCTTTCAGCTCAGTGCCTCTCGGCTGCTCCCCTAGGAGAACTAATTCCTATGAACTAATTGTTACATCCCCTTGTGGGATGTTTAACTCTGTTAGACCGCACCGTGAGCAACCGGTGGCCAGGGGAGGATTTTCATAATGCTGCTGACCGACCAGCAGTCATAAACTCAATTTTCGTGAATACTTAATTAAAACTAACTTAAGGCATGATCCGGATAATCTTTGCTATTTTCAAAATTTCTTATTATAATTGGTTTTAAATTTTAGTTAAATAATGAACTTTAGAGTAGCCAATTACGGTTAAAGTGCCAATTAAGATGGAAGACATTGGTGACATATAAATAGATTGTGTTATTTTGCTGGAGATTCCACAGAGGAATGTACAACTGATCAGGAAGTTTACCTGTGCAAAGAATAGTTCATTGAGAGATTTAACCGCTGAAAGTAGGACTGGTCAATTAGACTCAACATTTAAATTAGCAAATAATTTAGAAATTTGCCAGTGGAAAGAATAATTTAGCTGAGGATTTAACAGTGGAAAGTTTTAACGTAAAAATTTAACTCAACATGAGATCAACAGTGTGAGGTGCTATTATTTAAGAAATTGAAGCATCTTAATGAGCCCCATTCTCTAGAAATTTTTAGATCTGAAATGCGTAAAATTTTCGATTCGAAAAAAAATACACCGTCCATGAAGTGGCGACAATAAAATTAAAATGAATTTTCTGCTTAACACGCTTCCTGCGAAGGAGCCCACCGGTGTCCACTGAGGGGATTTTCATAATGCTGCTCACTGATTTGCAACCTGTAACTCAATTTTTATAAACACTTGATGAAATTTAATCTAGTTAATGTTTGCTATTTTCAAAATTGCTTACGACAATTCAATTTAAATTTGAGTTGAATATTGAACTTTGGTTCAACCCATCGCAGGAAACGTCAATGTCGTGTATATTTTTCTTAGGAACTGATGTCTCTAATGCAACTCCAAACGCAGAATTTACGACTCTAACAATAAACACGTCCAAATTTAGCTTCTTGAACGCCCGCAGGCACCCAATAAAGACAGATTTTTCCATCAGCAAAAATTATTCCGCGATAAAATAAATTACGCAGGTGTTACCGCCACCTCAGACGATGCTTAACGATTTCGTTTACGAACGTCATTTCTTCATAAATCTTCATTATATGCAGCCCCAGAGCTCCCATTTAGACGATGTAGGGCAGCAACTGCGGGGAGAACATCTACAAATCCAATGGTTTTCTGCGAAGAAATGCTTCGGAAGATTTTCTGGCGCTAGGATTGCAAAACTTTTTGATTGTGGGGATTAGATTAGATAAATAAGTTCAAGCCCGCCTAACTAGAAAAATGTTGTCCAAAGAGGGGAAGGATGAAAGCACCGTTTAGTATTGAGTCAATTAAGGAAACTCGGAATACACACACAAAGTGTGTTCCCGCACAAAATTCACTGCGCATAGAGAAAAAGTAGGTGGAGAAAAGTTAATGAAACATGTTTAAGTTTAAGTGAGTAACATGGGCTGTAAAACGGGAAAAGATGGTCCTAAACCCATCAAAAAAAGTTTTTCTACTCTAACACAGAGAAAACCTCATAACCTTTAGCTCGGGACCTCCCTCTGAGAGGTTTATCGTGGAGATGTAAAGTGAAATATTTTTCTCAATTAAATCATCGTAAAGAAATTCAAAATAATTTAAAGGGAATTATAGAGAAACGCTGGATTGTTTGGCAACATTCCAAGTGTCATTTGGTGAACCATGCATAATGAGTTTAGTTATTTCACGGGTTTCTTGCACAATTTACTCTCATAAGTGTATCGTACGTACTCGAGAAGAAAGAATACTCAAAGAACCTGAGGCTGAAGACCTTTTGCAAACAAATTCAAAATAGCTTCTACATTATTCCAGACAAAACGCGGTACTTAAAACTAATATTCGGGTGAGATTATTGACTCAAATATCACGGTTTTTGACATAATCACGGTTATTTTGACACGGTTTCGACAATATCACATTTATTCACTGATATATCTCAGTTTACTGACATTTCCGCAGTATTTGACAAGAATTTCAGTCTCGAGTAGCGAGTGCACAAAGTCTATCTTTTGCTTCACGACACAGGAAATTCAGCCATGCACATGTTGGATTAAGGGACGACATTGCGTTCCATAGCAGCCATGTCTCACAAAAACCTGGTGTGACGGCAGGAGACTTGCGTAGCTACTGCTCGGACAATGCGTATCTTGACTGGTTCTCGTTCTCTGATTCCATTCCATCCTATAGTCCATCCCATCCCATAGTCCATCCCATCCCATAGTCCATCCCATCCCATAGTCCATCCCATCCCATAGTCCATCCCATCCCATAGTCTATCCCATCCCATAGTCCATCCCATCCCATAGTCCATCCCATCCCATAGTCCATCCCATCCCATAGTCCATCCCATCCCATAGTCCATCCCATCCCATAGTCCATCCCATCCCATAGTCCATCCCATCCCATAGTCCATCCTATAGTCCATCCCATCCTATAGTCCATCCTATAGTCCATCCCATCCTATAGTCCATCCCATCCTATAGTCCATCCCATCCTAGTCCATTCCATTCAAATCCATTCCATCCCATTCCATTCTACTCGTATTCCATTCCATTCAATTCAAATCTATTCCATCTCATTCCATTCCATTCAATCCAAATCTATCCATTCGATTTCATTTAATTCTATTCCACTCTACTCCACAACGCCGGCCACAGACATGCGCCGCCCACACAGCAGGCAGCTCCGTAACGCAAGGATGCGACCCGCAGACTCGCTGCCCGACCGGCGGATGCCCGCAACACGACACCGTTAGTGCGAGATAGCGCGAGCCTCGTGTGCAAAAAACGGTATCTGGAGCAGCTGCTCCGTAGGGAAATGGGGCTTGTACGGTAAATGGAGAGTTGCTCTGTTGGGAAATTGTGCTTGAACGGTAAGTGGAGAGTTGCTCCGTAGGGAAATGGTGCTTAACCGGTAAGTGGAGAGCTGCTCCGTAGGGAAATGGGGCTTAAACGGGAAGTGGAGAGTTGCTCCGTAGGGAAATGATCCTTAAACGGTGAGTGGAGAGCTGTTAGATTAGGTGTTAGTTTAAGCGTCCATTACCGCAACACAGGCAAAGAGAGGGAGGAGAAAGGCACCATTACATCTGGAGTTGGGGGAACGCGGAATCTATGCGCAATGTCTATAGAAACAGTAAAATAAGAAAGGCGTAAATAAAACAGGATAAAAGATGAATAACGCGTAGTAGGTGCTGAAAGATAGGATAGGAGTGAACAGAAAGAAAATGGTCCATAACAAAACAAAAACAAAATGTTCTAGAATATTTCAAAAGTAAGAAAGCCTACCTAAGCCTTTAGCTCTGGACCTCGCATATCTCCCCTAGGAGCGCTAATTCTCGTAGATACAATAGTTGTATCTCCACGAGGGGACCAAGTTATGCATAGATTCAACATAGTGCCATCTACAATCCAATGAATTCACTCAATTTAGCATTTAAAGACCTATTATATTATTTTTCAGTTTCTTATTTCAATGCACTCAGGCAAAAATTCTCCTTCATCCTCAACAAATAAGCCAAGCCTTTCAATTTCAAGTGGATTTACACGTGGGAATTGGAAAAAAGCTCCTCAGGAATGCGAGAGTCATGCTGACTCTCCAAACCCTGAGTTGAATGAATGGCGTACTGGAGAAAAACCCAACAGGATATTCAAATAGAAAACGAATCACTCAGTGCAGACGACGGAAAATTAGGAGTAATTTTTCTCCAATCGAGTGGTCATCACGAACTTGTAGAGAAAGAAAAACGTGATTAACATTGAAATTATGTTCACTAAAATTTCACTCATATAATTCTTTTAAATTTGATGCGAGGAGAAATAGTAATTGAAGAATGAAAGTAGGCTGTATTCAAAATACTCAATCAGATTTTAAAAGGCTCATATTATTGAATGTTGGAATGAATTCCAAAAGAAAGTAATTTTTCATTCAAGGGAATCAACGAAACGAGAAGCTACAAAATTTAAAAACGTACTGCTGAATTTGTGGAGGGAGATTTAACTTGACAAAAAACAATTGCAGATAATTAATTAACATAGATTTTTTGGCAGGAAAACTTCCTCTAGTGAAAATATTGGGCACCTGAACCAGAAGAAGACTTTACCTTCATTTTTGTACCTGGAAATTTCAATTTATCCATGCCTCACCTTCGTTTCAAATTTTTTACCAATAGCAGTCAGCCGTATCACTTTCTTGTAGACCTGGACAGCCTGAATAATTAAGTGCATTCAAAGTGAGAGGATTCCAGTTCCTTCGCCACTGTCTTTTTTTAAATCCCAATTGAGTTGGTATTTTTTTAATATAAGCAAATTTTTCTGAAGTATTTTTTAAATAACCCCTCGAGGAAACGACTGCTACCCCAGGTCTAGTCGGCACCCATCTCACTCACCTGAGGTAAGAAAGGAGGCAAGCTTTCTTCCTTTTCCCAACGAGAAGAAACACAAAGTTTGCTGCGGTCTTTCTATCCGCTCCAGTTGAAGGGAGAGCTCTATTAATACGTTAACTGAGGTGAGTTAAACTTGAGTTCAAAACTCAAATCAAATTAGAGTTAATTTTAGAGATCAATTGAGAAAATAACGAACAATTGTGAAAATAAAATCGTGCTTTCATTTAGTTTCATCGAGTATTGTAAAAATTAATTTTAGGACTCCTGGTCGGTCAGCACCATTACGGAAATCCCCTCAGTGACCAAAAGTGGGTCCCTTCACAGGAAATGTGTTAACCACCAAGCAAAGGTGCCTACATTGAACTAAAAGCAACCAAACCTAATTTTCAATTCATCCGAACTTTCGCAACGTCATGCCAAGTCTGTGCCTAAACAAGTTTAGATTTCACAACAAATTTATTTATTACAGGTTGTACGCAACAAACTTCCGTGTGAGAACTATTGAAATTTTGCAGCAATTGTGTGGAGTTCAAAGCGCATCGCCAAAAGCAAGAAATTCGCCAGGACCTGCAAAATGCCTTAATTAAATTAATCTCTTTCGTGAAAGGGAATCAACAAGTTTTCATTTAACGAAGAAAAAATCAGTAATGGATAGGCAGTCACAACTGTGTGTAGGGTACTGAAATCTTAAAAGTTTCAAAAATGTTGAAGCATTTCCCTATTCAGTCTATGTGTACTTAAATCCATGATGAGAAGCTAAAATTCCCTCGCCGTTAACAGACTTCGTACACAATATCGCAAAAATTACACCGGGCGTCCCCCTAAAATGTCACCTAATTTTTTTCTCAGATTTTAGTCGATTTGAATTATGACACAATGAAAATTTTTCAATCTTCAGTCAGTTGTATTTTAGGGGACTTCAACTGTTGAAAATAAAGAATTGAATTTCTAACTCTCAAACTGTTCAAATACTCGTACTAATGTATGATGCAATTTTAAAAATAGGGGACATTTTTGTGAGAACTTTACACAATGATGAACATTTCTTAAAAACTGTCCGTTCTTTTTTGTCTAAAAGAGACAATTGACAGTCAAAAAATTAAATCCCCAATATGAAATAATTTGCAATCTACTACACCTTTCTCCACCTTTCACAAATTTATTATACTTCAAAGAGAACAACAAGCAAGCACGCATAACCACACCTAATGGCAGACCCCTCACAGTGTGTAACTGTCGGGGTGTTAGAAGAAAGCCATACTAAAAAGGCAGTAAGTCGGATACTGTGAGCTAGTCATCTCGTTCAATGTATGAAACGTTTATTTGGAGCGCACCACGGTAGAGGAAACAAGGTAGGTTCAAACCAGTCTTTTTTTTGTTGACGGTGGGGTTTTGCTGACGTCATGGCAACGAACCAATAGCAGCGCTCATTTTGCATCTGGTAGCACTGCTACCCCCAAATCTGGCTCCACTATTGGCCTGACGACATGGCGTTTTGGTGACGTCATAAAGTTTGTTTGACATAAAGCCTTTCTATTGGCTAGCCGAACATGAGGAGGTGTACTTTCTCCCATAAAAATGACTCTACCTTGTTTCCTCTACCGTGGAGCGCACACACGTCAGGTATCGGAGAAAGCAGAGCATGAGAACCATCTCATTGCCATATAACCAGCGTGGGTACGAACGCAAGCCCTGCTTACTCTTTAACGTCTAATTAGCTTGGGCTCATTCCACGGTCAAAACAACTAAGGATTTTTAAATGAAATTGCGTTAGATTGGCCCTGGTATCAAGTTGTTACTAACGTCAGATTGAGTAAGGAATGGACGCTTTGTAGAGAACTTCTAAGAACGCATTGGGGTGCAGCAAGGAATAAAATTTGCCTGAGAAATTTGTAGATACTTATTTTGGAATTTACGTGCATCGTGAAGGATTGAACAGGCCGGTCAAGAACAAGGATTGCTTCAAATGAAAGGCAGGTGAGTAAAACTTATGATTGACTTCTAAATGAAATTTACACGCCCTGGATCGTTTCTTAAAATTTCAAGTTCTTCAAAACGAATATACGTTGAGATTACTTCCGAAAGCATTTCCCAATCGTTGTAGCACTGGGATGTAAGGGGAAAATTCAAAAATGTATTCATCAATTAACAGAACAACATCTTCGTTGACCTCATTGTGAAACCGTATTGTGCTTGTGAGAACTCATGCCGATAAAGCATTAAAATTGTACTTTAGGCAAAGACTTCGAACTTTAAAACAAGGTGCACCGTTTAGAACGTATAAAAAGTGTCAATAGAAAATCGAAACACAGGGTTCAATTTTAAAGCCACATCATCAATGCCAGCAGAAACGCTGCACAGTAGTACAGCGTTAAATTTAAACTCACATCGGCGATGTTAGTTTCGTGAAACGCACGATGTCTTAAAGAAACACGGCTCTGTAATGTGGCGATAAATTTTAACCGCGTATCAGCAAAGCCTTTTTCGCTAACCGCAAGACGTTATCCTGTAGAAGCACGGCAAAGCCCTAAATGAAAACGTCAGGAAATTTTGCGACAGAGACATGCTCGCCGATTTTTCTCCTGTCACTAACATTGTCTTCCTCTTCCTGGGTCAGAACTCGAGCGTGGCTCTGGTGACCGACAAACGAAACATCGTTCCCTTTGACGAAAAATGAAGACTATGCAGAGAACACAAGCAGTAATTCAATTCATGCAACCTCGGTCTCTTGGCGTGAAAAGGGCTTTAATTACAGGTGACTTTTCTCAAAAATAACGCGTGCTAATGATGAGGAAGTCCAAGCGTACGTTGAACATTTCTGGCGGGACATTTTCGTACATTAGGGAGTTACTTTATGAGGAGCACAGCGCGCATTTTGCGGTAAAATTGTTATGTTTAATAACGATGTAAAAAATTAAAGGGGTAGCAAATATATGAACACGGCACGCTTTTTGATACAAATCCGTTTATGTTAAATTATAAATTGAAAAGTTGAAGTACATATATGAGAAGCTGAGCACACTTTTCGAAGCAAAATGCGAACTTTTGAAAAAGTTTCAACACTGACGCTCTGCTGAGTAAGTTAGCATTACGAGTACCATGTCGGTATTAAGTTTATATTTACGATATGATTTTAAATTATCGATATTCAAAACGTTTTAATTTCACTGAATTTTACGAGCGACAATAATGAAGGTTTCTTATTTAACTTTGATTTTATTAGCTTTACAGAGTTTTAATTCTACTGAATTTATAACAGCTTCACTAAATTTTTTGCCACTTTCGCTGAATTTCAAACAGAATTTATGCTTGCTAGGAAAGAATTGTGGAGATTTTTGTTACTAAACAAAACTTAAATCTGAAGTAAACAACTATTCGATTTCCATCTGGTCGTACGCAACAAATTTCCATGTGAGAACTTTTGAAATTTTGCAGCAAATGTGCCGAGTTCAAAGCGCACCGCCAAAAGCAAGAAATTTGCCAGGACTTGCAAAATCTCTCAATTAAATCAACTTCTTTCGCGAACGCGAATCAACAAGTTTTCATTTAACGAAATATAACAAATTAGTCACGCAAAATAATTCAGAGTTAAATAAACTGTATTTCCGGCCTTAAGCTTGCAGCTCCATTGCAATTGTATATAAACCAGAGGAAAATTCCCAAATTTAGGAATTAAAAATAGGAAAGGTATAAATTCTAATCTATCATTACATGCACAAAATGAAATTAATTCTAAATTAAAGGCAACGTTCACACCACATTCCTCTACAGTTTCTCATCTTCATTGCGTAGAGAGCATGAATAAGATGAAATCTAAACGAAAAAGTTTTCAAACTACATTCTTGCTTAGCTTTTCTTCATGACATTATTATTATTATTGATATTATGTATGACGCTTCACCAACGACGACGCTACTTTCTTCATTACATTGTGTACGGACTGCGTAAGACAGGAAGCATATGATAGTGACGGTCTCCTTCTTAAGATAAAAGACACTCAGCCGCAACTCTCTCGTTCGCAAAAAAAGAACATATCAGGCTAACTACTAAATGCATGTAAAGTAAAAAGAAGTAATCTCGCACATGGACATGCAGTTTGAGCTGCAGAATTCCTTAAAATAATTATTATATTGCACTCTCAAGCTCAATTCTATGTACAAAATTACTGAAACTTTTTCGCATGAAAGTAAAAATATTTGATGTTGACATTCAGTTTGAGCTGTAGACATCCTCGAAAAACATGTTAAAATAATTCTAGTTTATATAACGTTCAAGCACCAAAACTTATTTAATAAAAATCAAAATATTACGATTAAAACCCTTTTCAGTTACACAACTCTTTCAAAAAATATATGTTTCAGGCTTAGATCCAGTTCAAACTACACAACCTTTAAAAAATGGTGTATTTGAGGCTAAGGTTCAGTTCGAGATACACATTTGCATAAAAAAATTAGATTTCACGTCCAGACCCAGTTCAAGCTACACAACTTTTGAAAAATGTTACATTTCAGGCTTAGACCCAGTTCAGGCTACATATCTCATTTAAAATAGTTATATTTCAGGCTATGATTTAGTTCAAGGTATATATAACTTCTTTGAAGAAATATTTACATTTCAGGCTAAGATTCAGTTCAAGGTATATAACTTCTTTGAAGAAATAGTTAAATTTCATGCATGCTTAGATCCAGTTCAATTAAGCTACACAACTCCTTTAAAAAGTTGTACTTCAGGCTAAGATCCCCTTCAAGCAACAGAACTCATTTAAAAAAAGTTACATTGCAAGCTTAGACCCCAATTCAAGCTTCAGAACACTTGAAAAAAGTTACATTGCAGGCTTAAACCCAATTTGAGGCAACATATCTCCCTAAAAAGATATATTCCAGGCGTAGATCCAGTTGAAGACACACAATTCCTTTGAAAAGCATAAAAAGCCGACATGTTTCACTGCAACACCCAGTACACAAGGACAACTCGTGCACAAGACGCTGGGAACGCCAGCAACCACCAGGAAGAGCCGCGGCAACACAACCAGAGGGGCAAGAAGCATCACGCAACCTTGACCGCCGCTTCTTTCCCAGAACGACTTAGAAAGTCATCAAAGGCCTCACGCGGGCCTCCCATCGGGTACGGCAACGAAACGAACATTCCAAACTTATTTTTGCCTAGATTTTTAATTTGGTATTCTGAAAATTGTGACCGTGATCTTCCTGATGTCAGAGAATGTATGGGTCATGCGACCACGCAAAGTACTTTGTTGAAAAGGCAGCAGTCATCCCAAAATTGTTCCTGCCCAGATTTATAATTTTCTATTCTGAAAATATTATTGAGGCTACAATCTTCCTAATGTTAATTGCATGCATCATGCACGTACATAATGTATTCCGTTAACGAAGCAAACATCCTAAACGTATTTCTGCCTTGATGTGCAATTTTCCATTCTGCAAATTGCGGCTGCTGTCTCCTGAGAGCAATAGTACGTACCATGTGCATATGTAGTGTACTCTGTTGTATGCGAAATGAACATCTCAAACTTATTTCTGCTAAGATTTTTAATACTATATTCTAAAAGTTGTGACTGCAGTCTTTCCGATGCTGGAAATATGACGGATGATGTGCCTGTATATTGCGGTTTGCTTCGCAATGAGTATAGCTCGCCTGCCACCGAGTCTGGTGTTGCCTACAGCTTCATTAGGCAGGTGTTTCGCCGCAATCTCCCACAGCACGCAATAGCTAATTGAACATTTAGTTAGAGCCTGTGAGTATTGCTCCTCAGTATTGCGCCTCAGTGTTGCGCCACGAGATATTGCGTTAGGATATTGTTTTTGCATTGTATAGAGCCATGGTATAAGGTCTCGATCATGCTACACGGTTTATCGCGCCGTGTAAGCTACGTTTCAGTATTGCAGCAGTATACAACACCTCGATACTGCGTCTCAGTATTGCAACTTGATACTGCGTCTCAGTATTGCGTCTCAGTATTGCGTCTCAGTATTGCGTCTCAGTATTGCGTCTCAGTATTGCGTCTCAGTATTGCG
>JACJUY010005948.1:12925-29800 GCA_014220935.1 Platorchestia sp. MABIK
TCTCAGTGGTGCGTCTCAGTGTTGCGTCTCAGTGTTGCGTCTCAGTGTTGCGTCTCAGTGTTGCGTCTCAGTGTTGCGTCTCAGTGTTGCACCGCAGTGTTGCACCGCAGTGTTGCACGAAGCATATTACACCCCAGCAAAACGCTTTTGTACTGGAAACTGGCAATATCTCAGGGTGTTTTAGATGCGACTTGGAAAGCGAAATGTTCGCTTCACTGTTCTTCCCTCAAATAGCTAGAAACAGAAGTTCAAAGGTGCAGGGGCTGTTTTGTGTACATGTGTAGTACATGCTACCATTTTCAAAAACACAAGCAACTACAACCAAATATACGCTTTATAAGTAATTTTTTCGGCGTCTTCAATTTTATTTTAATACTGAGAAGGTTGGTGATCGACACGGATTCCAATTTTCTTTGCTCTATTGAGAGTCCAAGCAGTTAATTTCGTCTGTAGTTTCGCAGCTCTGTTGAGATTCCAGGCGAAAGACGATCTCAGTTTGTTTTATAGCTCTGTTGAGATTCCAGGATTATGATATCCTCCTTTAGTTTCGTAGCTCTGTTGAGATTCAAAGATGTAGATTATCTCCATCAGTTTCGTAGCACTGTTCAGGTTCCAGGCAAAAAATTACCTCAGTTTAGAAGTTCTGTTGAGAATGAAAACCTCTACATTATTTTTATAATATAAGAAAGTTTTAGCCTCCCTTAACCACGACAAAGATGTTCCAAGAGAGGAAGGAGGAAGGCCCCATTTAGTATGGAGTTGAGGGAACGTGGAATCTATGCACAAGGTGCACAGAAACAGTGCGCTAAGAAAGAAGTTCATGAAACAAAAAAAGTTGAAGAAGAAAGTAGTATGTGCTGAAAAACAGAATAGCAGTCAACCGAAAAAAGATGGACCGTATCAAAACAAAACCTATTCTATTTAAACAAAATGGAAGTCTACCTAACGTTTAGCTCGGGCCCTCACATAGTCCCCTTGGGAGTGCTAATTCCCATAGATACAATAGTTGTATCTCCCTGAGGGGGAAAACCTCTGCAAGCACGCAGATTAATTTACAATCGTTTACCATGTTTTTATGTTCACTCGTTTTCGTTTGAACTACATTTCTATAAATTTCAATATTATAGACGAGCTCTGAAGTGGCATAGGACCAATTTCACATCAGGTGACTAACACTCTTTCAATGCAAATCTTAAATTCTTTCATTCCTTCGACGCTGTTCCTAAAAAACCGTGTGCGTTGAAATACCTATGTCCACTTGCCGTTATTTTCGTCATGCCATCGTTTGCAGAAATATACTTCTTATCTGAGAACATATATTTTCATGTGCGCTAACGATTGAAAGTTTCATACCATTTCCACACCCACACAGTGAGTCTCGAATGTCGCTCTCGTATTCCAACCATAAAATTTTTCGCAAAAGTTATTTCTTTTTATCACTTATTTGATACAACTCTACTTCAGCTGGCGTGGAGAAAAACAGTACCTATTTTTCAGTTTTTTAAGCAGCGCTAATTCATCGGGCGTTCGCGTTTAATCGCTTAGCGAACTCTCTATATAGTTCGTGTACACTGGTTAGGATCAGCTCCCCATATTCTGCTGAGCTTTCTCAATCTAAATGCCTTATGCGAGAGAATACACACGGATCATTTCGATGCAGGGATATCAATTTCCACGCAAAAATTTCAATTTATGTATTTTTATTGTCCTTTCGGAGCAGCACCAACCGAGTTCTAAACATACATAAAAGACACATAGCACTGCGTTGTAAACATATGCCAACGCCACAAAGGACCGAGTTGTAAACATAAGCCAACGCCACTAAGAACCGAGTTGTACACATATGCCAACGCCACAAAGAACCGAGTTGTACACATATGCCAACGCCACAAAGAACCGAGTTGTAAGCATAAGCCAACGCCACAAAGAACCGAGTTGTACACATATGCCAACGCCACAAAGGACCGAGTTGTAAACATATGCCAACGCCACAAATAACCGAGTTGTAAACATATGCCAACGCCACAAAGGACCGAGTTGTAAACATATGCCAACGCCACAAAGGACCGAGTTGTAAGCATAAGCCAACGCCACAAAGAACCGAGTTGTAAACACATCATACCGACCATAATGAGCACGCAAGGCCAATTCGCATGAACATGTAATGCTGGTCGCCGCAGACCACAACACGGAGCCACGGGCCAAAATCGAGCCTTGAAAGCTCTCTCACTCTGCGCTGATGATCTCTCAGATTATGAGCCCTAATTCTTCTGTCGGAACTGAGAGAGAGATGGGAAGAAGTTCAGCCTTGCTCGTAAATTGGGACGAAATTGGGTTCTTCCACGCAAGATTTCCGCTCCTACAAACACTAATGTTCTTCTGACAGGGACCTGACTTGTTGCAAGAGTACAAGGGTGAAGGAACTCCTCAAAATATTAAGGGTAGTTTTCGTTATCCGGCACTGATTTACACCAAAAAATGCATTTAAAAAGTTAAAATACAAATTTGTGCCACAAATATGAAAAACTCCCCCATAAAATTAAGGCTAATTTATATAATCCGGTTCAAATTTATGTTGAAAATGCACATAAAGAGTAGAAAAGTGAAATTAAACTTAAGCTGGTCGTAGAGAGAATTTGGAAAAATTTGTAATTATCAAGCTACGGTTTAGGACAAGAAACTGGACTTGCACGTGAAAATAGCAACGTTGAAAATAATAAAACTTGATTTGCAATTGAGAACGATCTCAAGGTTAAATTAAATATCAAGAACACATTCTGTTCGTAAGTTTGAATTAAGCAAAACATCAACTTCACTTAATTTTACTCAAAGTTATTGAACTGACAAGAGCTTCATTCACACGCAATATCAGCGAAACATAAACATTTAGGTTCAATTGTTGGTATTTTTATCTGATGAAGCAAACGAAGAAACTTCCGGCGTTGGAATGACAACCTTAATGACAAATTAGATCCCCCAGATACGAGACTGCCGGTTAATTTGTTCACATAACTTCTAAAAATATTAATATATGGGCGTGAATAAAAGTCCTTTCATAGACAACCTTCAACTATGCATGACTGCAAACGCTACCAGAAACTTCGCAGTGAAGTGTATCTGGAAGACACAAAGTAAGTAGCAACTTTCATCAATTACTATTATGTGCAAAAGCTGCGAAAACCTTCTCAGTAAAAAACAAAGTTACGGGCAAAAACTAAAAAAAGTCCCCATTGTTAAAATTGCATGTGGTCAATTCTTGGTCAATATTCGCAGAGCAGTGTGTGTGTGGAAGACAAAAAGTGAGTGTTGTGTGCCTCCAGCTCTCAGCCCTGCACTCCATGCACTTGATGGCGCCGTCACGAAGTTGCTGTAGCAGATTGCATTTTTTGAAACAGTTCATTTCCTGCAAGTGATGCATCAAGAAGATTTCTCAAATGAGCGCCGGCTGCGAGACTCACAGATATCTTCCGTGGAACATTTGCGTAGTCTGTTAAATTGTGGGATGATGCAGATATTTCAAGTTTTTCTGTACCAGTTTTCTTCCTAACAAGATAAAAAAAATCGACATGTCTAGGTACATAGCTGGAAGACTATTTATTAGTTTTAATAAGTTATAAATTATTTAAGGTTCTCAGTATACGGGATTAGATTGAATTAAAGGTTAGTTCAAGCCTACAAAAAAGACGTTCCAAAGAGGGGATGGATGAAAGCACCATTTAGGATGGCGTGTAAGAAACGTGTAATCTGTGCAAAAGGTGAGTTGGTATACAAGATTCCCTGCTCACAGCAACAGTAAAATACGAACGAAAGCTATGAAACAAAATGAAAGTTAAAGAAGATAGTTAGCAGACCCGTAAAACAAGACAACAGTGAACCGAAAAAAGACGGTTTTCCACCAAACAAAAATGAATTTTTTTATATGAACAAATAAAGCCCACCTAACATTCAGCCTGGAACAAAATAATCTTCCCATCCCCAGATACACCACCAGAGATACACTGGGAGTGTTAATTCCCACAGACTGATTGATTATAGATTAGCTTTAGCCGCCTCCCTTTTCAACAACAAAGATGTTCAAAGAGAGGAAGGATGAAGGCACCATTTAGTATGGAGTTAAGGGAACGAGAAATCCATAAACAAAGGGTGTTCCCGCGAAGGATCCCGTGAGCATAGAAACAGTAAGA
Source organism: Platorchestia sp. MABIK (assembly GCA_014220935.1). Classification (NCBI taxonomy): domain Eukaryota; kingdom Metazoa; phylum Arthropoda; class Malacostraca; order Amphipoda; family Talitridae; genus Platorchestia; species Platorchestia sp. MABIK. The sequence continues at coordinate 17,110 of JACJUY010005948.1, forward strand.
TGAGAAGGAAGGTAATGTAATAAGATATAAGTTCAAGGAGAAAGTCATAGGGGCTGAAAAACAGGACAGCAGTGAACCGAAAAAAGATGATCCTTAACAATACGAAAAAAATTATTGCAAAAAAAAGAATGCCTACCTAACTCTCAACTCAGGACCTCACATTTTCCCCTGGGAGTGCTAATTCCCACTGATACAATAGTCGTATCCCTTTGAATATTAATTCCCATAGATGTAATAGTTGTGTCCTTGGGGTTGTTATGCAGATTTTTTGTTGACTTGCATTACTACTTTTTGAATCAAGTTTTAATCCTCATGAAAATTGTAAACTATTGTTGTTGGCAGAGTAGTTTAAATACAGCTCATTCATTTAAATAAAAATCTCTCAACCTCACGAATTCAGTTCAACGTTAATTATTTCTGGATTAAGACAACTATTAACAAATGCACTGAAAAATTCCTTCTCATAAAATTATTTGACGTAAAAACGTAATGTTGTCAGTGAGAAAGGACCCACTTAGTTATTTGCATCCAAGGTCTTCTTCATAAACAAAAACAGTTCAAACTTCTACGTTACACCAAACTTCAGAATCTGACGAGCTCAGTGTAGATGCGCTGGACTTCCACACAATAGCAATCAACTTCTAGCGATCTACGATCGTGTCATGAGATTTTTCCGGCTAATATTTCAGTTGAAAAGATCTCAGCACGATCGCATTTAATACCACAAGAGATACAAATTTAACAAACGACTTGCTCGTGTTACTGACGCGGCTTTCGTACCACACACTTCAGGACTTGGTCACGAATTTCAGAATACCAAGGCCAACCCTGAGCAGTCCAACCCAATGTGCACCGTCGTTGCGAAATGAAGACATGCATTTGCGAAAGCTTGCGTTAGACTTGCATATTTTAGAGGCCTGCGTCTTGTTAGCGGCGAGGAGCAAAGAACTCAATTGAGTGGTGGTGAAGTTTTAACCACAAGTAAGACATGGCGTGCTGATGCTAAAGCTTAATGGCAACTACTTAACTGAGGTCTACCAGCATTGTGAAATACAGAAAGTTGTTTGTGGTAAAGAACGAGAGCGTTTTTGGAGTGAATCTGAGAGTATGTTTTGTTGCGTGTAACAGTTTTGCAGTTGTTGCGCCCATATGTATACATGGCAGTGGTATCAAAAATGCGTGAAGGAATACAATAACTAACTTGTTCATCTTAGCTTGCAATGCAAATAGGTGGACTCAATGAACAATGATAATTTATTGAGGTAAGTAAACAGTTGTGGTTTACTTTAATATTTGGTCTTCATCTTCACTTTCACGGATTAGAATGTAACTTTATTTCTTGTATCATGAGAAATGAATGAGAAAATTGGAGTTTATTACCCGAATGACTGCAAATTATATTCGAATAATTTAATTTAAGGGAACGAAATTTGAACAAACCACTTGTCAAATTGTCTTCGTCTGAAAAAATTCTAGGAAATCAAGCTTAAGTGATCAAACTCGGGTATTTAATGTGGAATAAATAAGTTCTTGCAAATCCAATTTCTGGAAACTAATAACAGTGCATCTTACTTCAAAAATTAATAGCAAGGTTAGGTTAAATTATAGGTTAGTTTAAGTTTCCCTTACCGCCACAAAAAAGAGTGTATCGAAGAGAGGAAGGAGGAAGGCCCCATTCAGTGTGGATATTATGAAACAAGATGAAAGTTGAAGAAGAAAATAGTAGGGTCTGAAAAACAGGACAGCAGCGAACTGAAAAAGGTGGTCCTTAACATAGCAAAAAATATTTTATTTCAACAAAAAGAAGACCTACCTAACTCTCAGCTCGGGCCCTCACATTTTCCCCCTGGGAGCGCTAATTCCCATAGATACAATATTTGTATTTCCCTGAGGGGAATTAATGGCAATAAATCGAGTTTGAATGAAGAACTGGACGGGAATAGGCTTTGCCCAAACAACCGTACTAGATGAAGATCGAGAGATCAAATTGCGATAAATGCAATAATTGTAAATGTCTTCGCTGGGCACGAAATTACGTAATTGCGTCACGTGTGTCATGTTATATCTTGGAATCTTAGCTTAAGTTAGATGACAAGCTGTTAGAATCATAGTTTTTGAGATCGGCTTATTTCATGCAGTGTTATTCGAGAGAGTTTTGTACTACTGCAGTTAAAAAAGAAATTCAAATGAAGGGTTCTAAAAATTGGAAGATATTCAGAGGGAAGGCTTTAAAAAGTCGAAAATTTCAAAGGAAAAATCTAAAAAGCTGAATAAAGTTGAGATGGAACATTTGAAAGGCTGTAAAAATTTAAATGTAGGGGTTGAATGGCATTTAAAATTAGAAAGAGTAATTTCCAGGACTTAAAAATTCTAAGTATGGAGTTAAGAAGGTTTGAATTGATAAAAAAGAATGATGAACTACTACTACTACTATGGACTACTATAAACTCAATTAAAAGATAGAGGAAGTTCACAATGAAGTGAGATAAACCGTAAACACATTTCTGAAACATTTTGTATTTTTCTCCAATATCTTTTAGACGATTCATTTGGTAATGAATTTGGAGTCTAGTGCGCACGCATACGTTGTAACTGAGACAGAATCCTCGAAACAAATTAGCGGGTTTAAACATTTTATTTTCAACATGAGATACACCCGTAAAACCATTGCTGAGAACTGATAGAAGGGACAGATTGAAATACAACTCTCAGTTGAAATTCAAATTCAAAATAAGTCTAGTTACTACTTATGGCAACCGATGGAATTCTAATGAGTGCAGTTTTGATTAGCCCTTTAACAAACGATTGAGAGATGCATCGCCATCGCTTTTCGACAAGTTTTGAACTTGCTACAACAAATCTTGTCCTCGAGCGCTCGGTGACTGCCTAAAGTTAGTTCATAAATATTTGGGCTACTAGCTATAGGTGAAAAAAATGAATTTGGCGTTCATGAAATGTCGAAAGGCAGTAACAAAAGCAAAAACATGCCCAACCTTGTTTTTAATAAAAAAATAATTCTGAGAATAGTTGAACTAAATTACTTATGCTAAACTTACACTACTCTCATCTAATAATAGATTCACGGAAACATGAAAAATGATGCTATAATCAACAATATTAAGATCCTCTAAGATATTTTCGACAAAGTTGATCCCGTTTTTAATCTCAAGTTTAATGAAAATGCTTCCAAAAGCGGAAGTCTCTCTCAGCGCTTCAGAAGCGCAGTAAAATTTTCACTGCCCAAAAAATTTTCACAAAAGATGAGATTGTGTTGATGATCAATGTCTTGTAATATCAGTCGAGGGAATTCAATTATTATTTTGAAAGGGATATTCCATCAGTGCCTCCGTTGCGACTCTTTATAGCGAGTTTGCAACGAAGATTTCTCAGTCAAAAATTTTTTCGGAGGTTTTAAAAAGACTTGTATTCACTTTCCATGTAACGCGGGGGAACACATATGGCTGGCTGCGTTGGTGAAGAAATCTGGGAAGCAGAAGCCCAGTTTCTTTACCTTCGAAAAAGAAAATGTGTTTGACTTGAGCAAAGAGTGTGACAGCAGGTCAGAAACCTGCTCTGTTACGCGGTTCACATCCTTAATTAACCGTTCCTGTGTGTCATCACGCGTTCTGTGAGTGAACATGCGCAAAAATATAGCGAAAAATTCAGTATATGATTATGGTATTGCAACTGCGGTGTGACACTACCAGTTCATGGCAGGTAAGTTCCCCAGACAAGATAAGTTAGTCGTTCTTCCATGTTCAAAACACCATAGGTGTTTCAAAGACGTAGAGCGAGGCACCATTTTGAGTGGAGTCAAGGGAACGAAGAATCTATGCTCATGGTGTGTGCATAGATTCTTCGTAGCCCATTAAAAGTACGCAGCCCAGTGAAAAGTACAAAGTGCAGAGAAAATTACATGACCCACTAAAAAGTACGTTGCTCCATATAAGAACGGAGAGTAATAAATGTAAATGAGCTAAAAAATACAAATCCTAGTAAAAAATGAACCGTCGATAAAAGAATAGACACACGAGTAAATCCACAGCAGGTCATTTGCACTAAAACAAATACGTTGCCCCAAAAAAAGTACACACCCCGGTTGAAGCACTCAATGCGCGCCGTAAGAAGCGTGCTCGCCAATAAGAGAGTACAGGAGAGCTCGCTCACTTCCAATGACCTACATCTAACAGAGTGGGGGTACCACTGAGCTTTAGAGACCGGGCAGGCGGCTGGGGGTGACTGATCAATTTCAGTCTCCCGTATGATTACAAGAAATTATGTTCAGCTCTTTAAGTGTGTGCGCGAGGGGCTTAACACTGAGAATAATCCCTCATGGATTACACGGCCTGAGGTAATGTTGCTTTGGATACGATGAGGTTTTGAAAAAAATCGTGGCTACGCTTCTTACGGACACTATTGCCATTTGTCATAGTATTTTAGTATTTTTTATAGCACAGGAGATCTTTGCCACCGAGCATGATATACCATGGGATATAAGCAAACGCCTCGTCACAGTATAGGAGTGCCTTGTCAGAGTATAGGAGTGCCTTGCCGCCGAGCAGAAGCGCCTTGTCAGAGTTTAGGAGCGCCTTGCCACCGAGCAGAAGCGCCTTGTTAGAGTTTAGAAGTGCCTTGCCACCGAGCAGAAGTGCCTTGTCCCAGTATAAGAGCGCATTGTCACGGTATAGGAGAGCCTTGTCATGGTATAAGAGCGCCTTACCACCGAGCAGGAGATGCCATGCCTAGTATACAAGCGCCTTGTCACAATATAGGAGCTCCTTGCCACGGTACAGCATCACAGACAAAAACTGATGATGGAGAACACATGAACACGAGAAGCAGCAAAGTGGGCGGATATTATGCAAGTCCTAAGGAACCATCGATAGCTGAGGAGAAACAATATCCCCCTGGGAACTCCAGTCCCCACAGCATAAAATAGACAAACCTAACCTAAACTTATTCCCTGTCCTGCGCCCGCTGTAGGGCACAGATTGTAAAGCTATAAAAGTCCACCTGGAGCCAAAGAATTGAAATTCTGTGAATCGTTTTGTCGGCGGAGCAAAAATAGGCGCGTCGAATATATAAATGTAGAAAGACAAACGCAGAAAAAACGTCGAAAATTTTAGTTTTTCAAAAACGAAAACGCAGAAAAATGATGCCGTTCAAATATAAAAAGGAAGACGTGTGAAATGAAGAAGTATAAAATGACGACACAAAGGCGTGTAGAAAACGACGACTTATGCTGAGACAAACAGTAACAGAGCGAGACATACGTTGGTGCAGCAGCTCAGACCAGGTGCAAGCGAAAAGGCGAAGCATGAAGAAGAACCTCAAAGCCACAGTGATGGATATCAAGTCTGTGCATAAACTTGGCTAATAGTCAGATTTATTTGAAAGGTATGCCATGTATACAAAATTATTCAAATAATATAAAACTTTAAATTTTACTCATTTTAATGAAGCCTATTTCAGCCATCTAGCACTAATACTCGACAAACTACAGTATTCTCAAATCAAAAAACTTTTTTAGCGGACCCTCTACAGTTGATTTTTAAATCATGGTCGCGTTGGCTGGTCTTCATTCTTTTGATCGTCCCTTTCCAAAGAAGGTGAAGAACTAATTTTTACATATATTTACTTCAATCAAAAGCAAACATAAGTATGTTTACATTTTTTCGTTATTCCACGTTGAATATTAAAGAAAATCATTTCAACTCTTTGACTTCGACGTGAGCCGCCGGTGTACACGGAAGGGATTTTCACTATGCTGCTGATCGACCAGTTGTCAAAAATTCAAATTTTATAAGTACTTAATCAAAACTGAATTAAGTCACGATCCAATTAATGTTTGGTTTTTTAAATTACTGACTAAAACTGACTTTAAATTTGAGTTGAAAAATGAACTTCAGTTCAACTTATCGCGGGCTAGAGTTATTGCACCTATATTTCAACAAAAATAAATGTATAAACGTTCTTATTATATTCTGGTTCATTCCTATATTGAATATTTAAATGAATGTAGATTGAACAAAAGTATGCTATATACGTTGATCCTATATCAGTTCCCTTAAGAGTATAAATGTTCTACTTTTTCAGTACGTTTTATCAATACGTGTTTGAATATTCCATGACTAGTATAATGTATAATGAGCATTAGGCTATTTGAAAACTTCTTAAAAAGTTTAATTATTTCAAAAGCAGGTTATGGGAGTTGTGTTCCTGGCTAAAGTAGCGTACTCGTGCGGTCAAAAAATGCGCACTCTTAAGTTAGAACTTTTAATTTTGTGCAAAGAATTTTTCAATAAACATCTTTTTAAGCTCGTGTCCTTTCTTATTTAAATTCCTCTTCTTTTGGTGTAGGAATAATACCGATTGAATGTTAGTAAACACAAATAAAATGTTACTAAAAATCCGAAAATATTTGCAATTATTGCGTCGAGTTTCGGTATCCAGATCCAGTTCAGTAAGCGGCAAACTGCGCATGATTTTACGCAATATTTCGTCTGCTAAACGTAATGATCGTAACAGAAGTACACTAGACGGACCCCATGGAAAGCCCTCGTGCTCAATTAACATCTAAGACATTCATTTACCATACGTAGTAAGACAAGGTAGTTAGAAAATGCAACGGAAGTTAAAGTGTAAATAACTACAATATATTTAATAGTGTTCCTAATTCACTAAAGAATTCTTCAATTTGTATTTTAACTGATTCATTCCTTGACGATGTTATTTCTAAAATTAAATCATTTATTGTCTCTACGTTTACATCTAACTATTCGTCGGTTTGAAGTCCGACATTTTCCGAGTACGAAAATCGTTTAAGCCCATCAGATCGGAGCTGAGCATACGCAAAGTAGAAAAAATTAATGAATGTGGCGAAAAGTGAATTTTTGCGAGACAAATTGGTCCAATGAGAAGACGCAGTCTCCCAACGGAAGCCGTTAGTACGGATTTTTTCCTGTGGCACAGGTTTTTCTTGTTTTTTTTTAGGGTTTTTCTGTTTTTTTACCTTCGAAAACTGTGCTCTCCGAAGATCGGTTAGCGCCGGTGTTGCCAGATTGGGTTTTTCTTGGTCAGCATGCTCAACTTACGCCATTATCGAGTAAAACTTGACCGTGAAGATCATCCTAAATTTTCCTCACCTACAGCGTAACCTTGTTGAGTGACCAGAAGCTTAATGTGCTTCAATTGAAATTAATGTTACAACAATAATTTATTTTCAAAATATTCATTGTTGAATTCAAACAACTAAACCAATTACAGGATTATTATCATTATTAAATGGGATGTTTTCATCGGTATAACAATTACTGGAATGAATTAATATTTCATACTTTATACTAAAACTTGAGTTCGAATTTCAAACTTGAAAAGATAACAGTAAACTTGGCAGAGATGACTGCTGAAAGTTATTAGAGAAAACCATGTGACCATTGCACAGGGCGGGAGCTTCCATGCCGGGGTGCGGTGTGTGAAGTTCGTAAAGTGCTGCAGGCCTCAGTTGGAACTACGACGAAGAACAAAATTGTTCAATGACTGTGAAGAACTAATACTCTCTTAAAATGAGCCAAGTGTACCAGCACATTTAGGGTTCAACTGCAAAAAATATTTTTTTTGTAAGATTTCTAATGAGTAAGAACTAAATATTCTTGGAAAATGACCGTAGTATTACGGCACATTGAGCATCAACTTAACAAAATATTTTATTTGATAAAATGTTTAATGAGTAAAAGCTAAACATTCTCTCAAAATGAGGGTAGGGTAACAGCACATTGTGAGTTCAACTTCAATTTTTTTTAATTTTGTAATATTTCTAGTGAGAGTAAACGTCATTGCTCCTCTTTGCTTGTAAAAAAAATCTGAAGTTAGTTAGAAATGAAGCACGTACTCGTTGCAAATTCTGTAATTGTAAAAATTTGTAATCGATGCCTAATAAAATATAATCAAAGTATTTAAGAAAAGCTATCCATGCATTCGCGAAAATAATCTGAAACAACAAAACATCGATTTGACATAATCAAAAATTGAAGACTGTTTATTTGCAAAAAAGTGGGATGAAAAATTTTATCAAATATTTACGCATTTCTGCAATTTCATTTCAAATTGCTGGTAATGTACGAATGCATCGTAATAGACGAATCGTAAAATTCATTTTTTCAATAATAATTGCTTTTGCAATTATTATTCGACCCAGATCGTGTCCGTAATTAGGGCGTAAATTGGTCACGCAGACTAATTGGAGTGCAAATGTGACACGCAAATTAATTACTGTGTAGACGTAGTATGCAAAAATTAATTAGGGTGTAAATCTAGTACGCAAATTAATTAGGGTGTAAATTTGGCACGCAATTAAATTAGGGTGTAGATGAGGTGTGCAAATTAATTAGGGTTTTAATATGGTGTGATAATTATTCACGGTGTAAATATGCTATGATAATTATTCACGGTGTAAATATTGTATGCAAATTAATTAAGATGTAAATGTCTAACGCAAATTAATCAGAGAATTATATACGGGGCGTGAATTGGTCAATATGATTAGATTAGATTATTAGTTAGTTTAAGCCTCCCTATCCGCAACAAAGGCGATCCAAAGAGAGGAAGGAAGAAGGCGCCATTTACTATGGAGTTAAGGGAACGCGGAATCTATGCAAAAAGGGCATAGAAACGGTAAGATAAGAAAGAAGTTCATGAAACAAGATCAAAGTTGAAGAAGAGAGTAAGTAGTAGGTGCTGAAAAAACAGGACAGCAGTGAACCGAAAAAAGATGGTTCTTAAGATAACAAAAGCATTTTATTTCAACAAAAAGAAGGCCTACCTAACTCTCAGCTCGGGCCCATTGTTCCCCTGGGAAGGCTAATTCCCATAGATACAATATTTGAATCCCCCTGAGGGGGGTTTTCAATATGAAATACAATCAAAATACGGTATGCGGATTAAATGCGACGGTAAATACAGCACGCACAATAAACTGGGTCTTGAAAATGATACCTTGAGCTTACATTTTTATTACAACAGTGGTAATATATAGGGCATTAAAAGGGGTGTCCAATATCTGCGGAAGGAACTCTCTCACGAAACTCAAAAAGCTAAATTGGAGAAATTTCCTCCTAAAAAAGCCTGTCTAGCAACTCGCAGCCACAACCGAGAGGGCAAGGCAAGCCAAAGCGAGCAGATGCGCTGCCACCGGCGATGCCGCTTTCATCGCCGCGCGGTGGCCTCAAATGAGAGAAGATACGCAACTGAAGCCCAGTTCTTCTCTGTGAATGGTCGCCGCCCCACACACCTACCCACCGCGTGACCCCGCAGCATGTATTTGTGCAGGGCCGTCCGAAATTACCTATACCATTTGAAGCATTTTGAGTAGGCTGTTTTTTTTAAATACAAAGCCATATTATGGCAAGTTTGTATGGTATAATAATGACTGGATGCTGCAAGATTTTGCATTAATAACACAGGCTGAATACAAAGATTTTGTATTTATGATACATGGTGGAGACAAGATTTTGCATTTACAATACAGGCTGGATACAAGATTTTGTATTTATAACACTGGGTGGATAAAAGATTTTGTATTTATGATACATGGTGGATACAAGATTGTGTATTTACAATACAGGCTGGCCATATTTTTAAAGTGGTAAGGTGACTTTCGGGCCACCCTACATTTGCCACTTGACATCCAGTCATCCAGTTGGGTTAGGTTTTCGAACAAATTATTTTTATGTTTGATTGCTTGCTTATAAATTTTAGTACTAAGTGAAGAGCGAATAGAAAATATTTCTGGAAAATGGATATTTGTAGCGAAGCGTAATCATAATACGAAAATAGCCCAGAGTTTTCCCCTCATTTTACTGAAAGATTAGATAAGTTAGTTCAAGCCTCTCTAACCCCAACAGAGGTTCCGTATACCAAAACATGAAAGAGAATTCATCATTTATGATAAAGTTCTGGAAACAGGGAATCTATGCATAGCGTGTGTTTCCGCACAAGACCCCAGCGGAGAGAAACTGTAAGTTAAGAAAGAAGCTTGTGAAACTAGGTATAAGTGGAAGAAGGAAGTCAGAGGTACTGAAAAACAGGACAGTAGAGAACTAAAATAAAAACAAACCCGTCTTAAAACAAAAACCCTGTTCTGCTTCAACATAAGGAAGACCTATCTAAATCTCAGCTCTGGACTTCATATTTTCCTTGGGAGCGTTAATTCTCGTAATACAATAGTTTTATCCTCTGAGGGTATTTACTTATACAATTTTGGTTCTTACTAGAGAGAGAGTTGTATTCTCCGCAGAATGATCACTGATAACAAATCGCTTCTACAACACGAGTCTTGCCAGTTTTCCCCATATCTAATTACTGGAAAAAAATTTAAAATTTTCCCCACGTGTACAGGACTGTGAAGTAAAGTTTCAAGTGTGAAAAAGTCTGCTTCTGTCATGAAGGAAATTCTATTTCCAAACATGGGACTCTTACTTTCGTTGAATATCAAGTTGCCAAAGTGAACAGAAATTCATACATTAAACAAATTTTTACTTCTAAATGTAAGAAGTGTGATAAATATTTTAAAAACAAGCCATTCACCTGCCAACAAAACAGCGCACCCTCACACACACACAAAAAAACAAGATACTACTGGGGCATCAGTATCTTTTCTCGGCACTTTGGAGGGAAAAATATGGCCCCCATCATTGCCTGATCACAACACTAGAGCTTTTCCAGTTTGGCCAGTCTTCGAATCTGAAGCCTTAATTTTCTCCTACACAACGCAGTCTTTCAAGATCTCCTTAAAAGGTGCCTGAGTATAGGTTCTTTAAAATAGTTGAGTACGGTGCTGTTTTCAACTAAGCTTAGCCTAATGATGCACCATTTAGGGAGACACAATACAGAGTAATGAGAAATAACTTGTCAAAAGAGAAAGATTAGCACATCTTGTCACAAGTGGTTGCTGAATTATTTAGTCTTTATTTCCCAGCACATTTTTTGTGCTTGCTTGTTTTTTCATCGTGAAAGCGATTATTAATTCAGCGTTCTAGAAATGTCAAATGAACGAGATGCAATTTTCGATCAGTTTTGGTGGAGATATGATTCAGTTTTTGATTCGTTACCGGTATGATTAGGAAAAACACGTACCGTCAACCCATCCAAAAAAATCGACAAGTTTATCAAAAAGCGAGTTGACCGAATTTCGAAGGTCTCTATGAGAACATTCATCGTAGGACCCAAACCAATCGCTAATCTGTTTGACCAACAGCTAAAAAAGAAACTCGGACTCAAGCCCTATGGGCTACACAAATCTCAGCTCTCAACGGATGACAACAAGCGTCTGTGACTCCAACGCTGCCCTCAACCCAAGCGTCAGGCGCCGGGTCGGCAACAGGAACGCCAGCTATCCTCCGTGCAGCAAGTGCCCAACCAACTGAACGACAGGAATCGGATCACCGAGCTTTCTGGAAGTTCTAAAATTAACGAATACCGCAAAAATCCAAAGTCGGTCATTGTTTGGGAAGGAATTTGCACCACCGATGAAACATCCCTACTTTTCGTCGATCAGTGAATCAGTATCAGCATCATCAGTATCAGCATCATCAGTATCAGCACCATCAGTATCAGCACCATCAGTATCAGCACCATCAGTATCAGCACCATCAGTATCAGCACCATCAGTATCAGCATCATCAGTATCAGCATCATCAGTATCAGCATCATCAGTATCAGCATCATCAGTGTCAGCATCATCAGTATCAGCATCATCAGTATCAGCATCATCAGAATCAGCATCATCAGAATCAGCATCATCATAATCAGCATCATCAATATCAGCATCATCAATATCAGCATCATCAATATCAGCATCATCAGAATCAGCATCATCAGTATCAGCATCATCAGTATCAGCATCATCAGTATCAGCATCAGCATCATCAGTATCAGCATCAGAATCATCACTATTAGCATCAGAATCATCACTATTAACATCAGAATCATCACTATTAGCACCAGAATCATCACTATTAGCATCAGAATCATCACTATAAGCATCAGAATCATCACTATTAGCATCAGAATCATCACTATTAGCATCAGTCTCATCACTATTAGCATCAGTCTCATCACTATTAGCATCAGTCTCATCACTATTAGCATCAGTCTCATCACTATTAGCATCAGTCTCATCACTATTAGCATCAGTCTCATCACTATTAGCATCAGTCTGATCATTATTAGCATCAGTCTGATCATTATTAGCATCAGTCAGATCATTATTAGCATCAGTCTGATCATTATTAGCATCAGTCTGATCATTATTAGCATCAGTCATATTATTAGCATCAGTCATATCATTATTAGCATCAGTCTGTTCATTATTAGCATCAGTCTGATCATTATTAGCATCAGTCTGATCATTATTAGCATCAGTCTGATCATTATTAGCATCAGTCTGATCATTATTAGCATCAGTCTGATCATTATTAGCATCAGTCTGATCATTATTAGCATCAGTCCGATCACTATTAGCATCAGTCCGATCACTATTAGCATCAGTCTGATCACTATTAGCATCAGTCTGATCACTATTAGCATCAGTCCGATCATTATTAGCATCAGTCTGATCATTATTAGCATCAGTCTGATCATTATTAGCATCAGTCTGATCATTATTAGCATCAGTCTGATCATTATTAGCATC
>JACJUY010005948.1:30964-49658 GCA_014220935.1 Platorchestia sp. MABIK
CAGTCTGATCACTATTAGCATCAGTCTGATCATTATTAGCATCAGTCTGATCATTATTAGCATCAGTAATATTACTGTTGCATTACTACTAACTCCTTAGGCTCAGCAGCATTGCGGCGATACACAGCTGACGTTTCACCAGGACGCAGCGCCGGCCTACATTGCAAAAATAACTCAGTACTGGAGTCTAAGGCCTTTTTTCCAGGTATCTACACGTCTGCACAATGGCCCCCCTACTCGCCTGATCTCAACGTGATGTATTCCTGCGGGTGGCCTATTTTGGTAGCTAAGTGTGCGAAGCTTCGAAAAATTGTCAAGTTCCTAAAACAGTCACTGCAGCGAGAATGATACAGTCTACCGTCAGAAAACTTGTGGTCATAGCCGAAAATTTAATTGAACCAATTTTAATCAATTTCGTCACATGTTTTGTCGCGAAAGAAGGCCTTTTCAAAACTGGCTGGATATTTCATTCCTACTCAAGTATGTTATCAGTATACAATTGTGTTATTCCTACATTTGAGTTCACCAAATTCGAAAAAAAGTTGCACTGAGTCCTGTCATCGTGGAATAATTGCATATGATTTTCGTTAAAGTATTAGATTATTTCAAGTCATTTTTTTAAATAAAAAAATGTAAATACTAGCCAGATAGTCCAATATTTTAATTCCTACCGTATTACATAAATGAGTTTGCATAAAAATCGAGCACCTAATGCAAACAAAAACTTCCACAAAAAACCGTGAACCGAGATTTCTTCAGAAGCAAAATTCTACATAGTTTACAGAAGTCATGCCTGAACTCCGTAAATTAGAGCACATAACTGGTCTTTGTGCTTGTTTGCTTTTTTCATTACCTCATCCTCCGCTGCTACGTAGCGGTATAAATATAAACCGGACTCCAGCACCACACCCGCACACACACGCTCTCTGTAACTGTACGTCAGTATGATATGCTTAAATCAATTGTGCGTCCGTATGATTCGTTTTAATCAGTTGAGTGTCAGCATGATGCGTTTTAAGCAATTATTGAGTGACAGTATGCTGCGTTTTAATATTGTGTGTCAGCATGATATGTTTTAATCAACTGTGTGTCAGTGTGTTTGCTACGTTCTCAGCAACTGTGCGTCAGTGTGTTAGTTAATACTTCGAGCCCCCTAAGCACCGAGTGAGTGCCGTCGAACAACAAAATTGGCACACAAAACAATGCCAAAAAGTTCTCGTTGAACAACTGCCCGAGCGTCACGAGCGCAGAGTTTTGAACTTCAATTCTGACATGTGGTACAAAACGCCCGCAAACTAAAGTTATGTTTGAAGCCACTCATTCGGCCCTGGTAAATTACTGAGTGTGTTAGGTTCTAAACAAAGTGATCGTTTTTAAATAAGCTCAGTTGTGTACTTTATTCTACGTATCCAGTCATTGATCCAAACGTTTTTACCGAAACGATCAAGATTTGCTTGTTTTTAAGGCTCCAAACTTGAAATACTTTTCAAAGAGACGCGCCTTACAGTTTCAGAAACGGTTCATAATTATTAATTAGAGATTAATTTAAGGAAATTCCAATAGTGTTGATCAAAAAAACGGCGACAATATCGTTTCTTGAGGTATGCAAGATCTTTTGTGAACCTCTACTCATACGAATATTAATTTGTCCCATATACCTATCAATTCGTAAATTAAATAAAGATCACGTCTGTTTAACAAATTAAAAGAATTTCATTCGTAAACATCAATTCTAAAGTCGATTCAAACTTTACTGTACTTAAACAATTGTTACTATATTTTACCCGTGTAAGTTATGGTTGCTCTAAAATTATTTGTAGCACGAGGATCAAGTGGACTTGTAAGGGGTACTCTGATCGTATAGTGTCCAATCGGTGCCTTCTACGTCTCATGTCGGAGGCCTCAGTGATGCCAAGATCTGTTGTGATGCTGGAGCCTAGATCTGTGATGAAGTCGGAACCAAGATCTGTGATGAAGTCGGAGCCAAGATCTGTGATAACGTTTGAGCCAAGATTTGTGATAACGTTTGAGCCAAGATTTGTGATAACGTTTGAGCCAAGATCTGTGATGAAGTCGGAGCCAAGATCTGTGACATGCCCCATGACGCTCACTCAACCTACTGCCCCATATCCGGTAGATGTTTTTGTGCGACGGAGACTAGGTGGTTGGAGAGCAGGAAATTTGGGGCTCAGGGAGTAAAGGACTTGGACTTTAAAAACGTGGGAATAGAGAGCTAAAAAAACATGTCCCCATTGAGGAATTTTAAATTCACTGAAAAATGGGTCTTGGATAGTTTTTGAATTGAGATGAATTTTCAAACAATTTAAAGAAAAATGAAAATGCTTATTGAACAACTTTTAAATTGTAGTGAACTTCGGATTTGAATAAACGTTCGAAAAATGAAGAACGCGCGTTTGTTTTATGACTACTGAACAAGTCCTCCAGAATGAAGTTCTACTTTGGAAGAACCATTCACGAATTACCGAGTGCTTGTTTGTCAATCGGCTGCCGAACAAGTCCACTCAGTTCTGTTTGATTACACCTACTCGGTCCAGAGGGACTTCTGCACGATGAACGATGATAGATAGACGGTTCAAGTCGTGTCAGGTCATGCCAAAAAAAATGATAAGTGCCCCATTCATCTCACTCACAGGAAATGGGTAGTTAGTGTGGTACGAGGTATGCCCTAATCCAGTCATTTCAGTATAATTAACTTAGTTGAACGACTATTTTAGTGGCGGATTAAAATTTTGATTCCCGTTATGAGCCCTGCCAGACCACTCTACCAATTTTAGGTAGTTTCTAAATCTACCGCAGTACTGCTGCCCCTAATTTTTGGTACATTGCCTGCTCTCCTAATTTTTAGGTAGTTCCCGAATCTGCCGCTACCTTATTTTTGGTACTTTTCCTAGCACATTTCCTGCAAAGTGACCCACCGGTGGTCACTTGGGTGACTTTTATAGTGCTATTGACCCATCTGCAGTCACTAACTCATTTTTCATTAATGCTAAATGAATGCTACATGAAGGCCCGATCCAGTTTATGTCTGCTATTTTCAAAGCTGATTACCACAATTGACTATAAGCAATTTAAACAAACAATTTATTTACCACAGGTGTTACAGAGGTAGAATGTTTCTTAAGTCTAGTAGAATGGTCAAATTTGCGTATAGCTACCTGTGGGCCCGAATAAGTTCAGCGACTTCTGGGGCATCCTAACATCACGTTATTCTAAGGTGTACAATAAAGTTTAACCTAATTCACTTAATCTAGTTTCGCATTTGACTGATCCATGAGATAATTAACTCGATATTTGATGCTTCATTTCACAATATAGGTCATATGGACTATATTTAAAAGTATATTCGATAAACGATTTAAGAACAGACTGAAGATCGGCGACATTAACCATGGCAAATTAAATTATTAGGATCAGACATGTAGGAGGCAAGATTTGATTTGGTGATCTTACACGACTAGTATGCTGATAGGATGCGAGACTCCAGATTTCTTTTGAATACTTTGTAAGAATTACTTTTACAGATCTCCTCAGGTATTGAGTTCCAAGTTTTAGTTCCAACGAAGAGGATACTGTGTTGCGACCGGGTTTTTGAATAATAAGGAAGCATGAATTTCCTTCTATTTCGGGTTAAATGGTCATGATGACCAGTTTGCGCAGTTAATAATTGTTTTAGGCTATTGTCGCCATCATTTGTTAACGATGTGTGAATGAAGTAAATGAAATTACAAATGGAGATTTTGTAGAGATCCGAAAGTTTAAGTATTTGTAAATTTTTGAATGAATCATTTGTGTGAACATTATATTATAGGTTCTTTACCACTCTGATGGCTCTTTTGTGCAGAGTAAAAATTTTATTTGTTTTATTTTTATCTGTTCCGTGCCATACTTCTATTCCGTATTGCAAGTATGGTGAAATGAGCGTTCGGTAGATCATTTGTAAAGCTGATTCACTTTAAATTTTATTTGAATATTGAACTTCAGTTTAACCCATCGCAGTTAACGTGCGAAGAAAATTTTTCACCAACTCAAAATAACCTACAAGTCTTTGTTGCCAGTTTTTGAAAGCCATATATACTGCGATGTTAAACGCCAAATAAAATAGATAATTACAAGAACGAGACAAGCAATTTACTTTAGGGTTGCTTCACTTTAGATACCAATCACGCACAAGCATCAAAGAAATGGTTAAGATGAATTAAGCATCATATTCACAGTCATTAACACTGTGACTACGACTTTACCCACCGGCGGTCACTAAGGGGATTTTCATAATGCTGCGGACCGACGAGCAATCACAAACTCAATTTTCATAAATACTTAATCAAAACCAAATGAAGGTGCGGTCTATTTACTGTTCGTTATTTTCAAAATTGATCTCGACAATTAACTTTAATTTGAATTAAACATTTAACTTCAGTTTAACACCGTCGTTCAAGTGTCAACCATCACGTGCAAGCGCAAGAAAATTCGTTTTACACCATCCTCGCCAGAGTGATTGCACGCCCACTAAAACCATGGCGTCTCCTGAACGACTTAGGTAATTTTGAGGCCATTTTCTCAATTACGCCCGCTCGCAGAATGGTCCCATTTTTCTGCGTCGTTCAAACAATAGAAAAGATCGATTGTGTGGGAACACTACACTTTGTTTATGATTGCAGCGTTTGCAGGAGCCCTCAATCAATGGAAATGATGCAAAATGGTCTTCATTGCAGGGCTTTTGTGAGACTGATTTAAAAAGAGAGACGCGCGCCGGTTCAAGGCCGTGAAATTGAAGGTTGCAGATGCCAGAAATGAACTGGAAGTTGACATGGAGAGACCTCAACAAACAGCGAAAGATGTATGAAATTTTAAACGATCTCGTGATCTTGTTGAGAGAATAAATATTCAGCGTTTAAATAAAGGCAAGTTGGGTCTCTCGAATGACCTTAAAAATACAACTGAGAATTAATTTGATAACCTAATGTAATAAATACAAAAAATTGTGTTTTATGCAGCAAGCATCTACCCATTTCTGGAGATTCAAATCCCCTAAAATAAAATCGAGTATGACGCCAAACAAACTCGAATCAATGAATGTGTTCACTGTGAGATACAATAGTTTTCTTGTACGCAATTTATACAGATGCTATAGTGGTAGCGCTCCGAGGGCTTAATTTCTTGCTAGCATGAATAACAATAAATTAATTACCTATCATCAGTTACAATGATGCATTCTTTCGGTAAGGAATCTAAATTGAACAATAAATTATTTGATTATTTTCCAAACAATAAATTATTCAATAATTTTCCGGACAATAAATTATTCAATGATTTTCCGAACAATAAATTATTCAATGATTTTCCGAACAATAAATTATTCAATAATTATTTGGACAATAAATTTATTATTTACAAAACAACAAATTGTTCAATAATTTGCTACACAATAGATCATTCAGTAACATTTTGAAACTATAAAACTATTATTTACTGATCATTTACAATACTTAAACCGCTCTCCAGTGACCGCTCAAGCACCGCAAAACCTCGCCCGTGCCACAGCAGCCGCGCAGCTGCCGCCTAGACCTAAACAACACAAGTGCTGCAGGGGCTGTATCGCGTGACGTCTGCCGTCATATATCGCCTATCCAGGTCCAGTTTGACATGTGCAGATTCAATGCTTATCGCGAAATTGGAAAATGTAATAGGTAGGATGTAATACGTATAAGAAGCAATTAGAAATAAGTAGTAATGGAAATTAGTTATTTCCATTAGGAACCTAACCTCACGCTATAACACTAGCCAGAGGAAGATCTCATGCTATAGTGTGGAGTGTGGTAGATCTCACGCTATAGTGTGGAGTGTGGTAGATCTCACGCTATAGTACTAGATAGAGGTAGATCTCATGCTATAGCGTGGTTGACCTCACGCTATAGCGCTAGCTAGGGGTAGATCTCACGCTATGGCGTGGTAGTCCTCACACTTTAGCGCTAGCTAGAGGTAGATCTCACGCTATGGCGTGGTAGTCCTCACACTATAGCGCTAGCTAGAGGTAGATATCATGCTATAGAGCTAGCTAGAGGTAGATCTCATGCTATAGCGCTAGCTAGAGGTAGATCTCATGCTATAGCGCTAGCTAGAGGTAGACCTCACGCTATGGCGTGGTAGACCTCACGCTATAGCAGCACAGGGCTGCAGTTGACTGTTTAGCCCTTCTCTTGAATTGTAACTTTAATAGCGTCAAAAGATAGCGTCTGTCGCATCGTGAAGCATCTGCGCTGGAAATGCTATATTCCAACACTAATCCATGTACGAATATCTCAAAGACTGAGTTTATCGCACCAAATCAAGAACAATTGATACATTGAAATTGGAAATTGAAAGACACCGTCACGATATTCGTGATGACCGGTTTCGTGACGTTTGTGAATCCATTAGTGCGCGCTACAAGCGTTTTCTGGACAAATGTGGTCATCAATTTGAACATTTGCGAACGTGATTCTTCAATTGCATTTGTCTTCTGTATTTGAAGTCATTTCATTTCACTTTATGTTCATAAAGAATGTTTTTCTCGTCATTCAAAGTGTGAGTACAGTTTTTTGAGACACCCTGTATATGCCTCAAGAGAAAATATTTACCTCAGGAGCGAACAATGACCTCAAGAAAAACCATAACCTTAAGAAAAAACAACTACCTTAAGAGAGAACAATTTCCTCAAGAGAAAATCATTGCCTTAAGAAGAAAGAGTAACCTTCAGAGAAAATTAATACCACAAAAGGAAACTGTTACGAGCACAGAAAATTATTACTACAGGATACCTTATTTTCTTACAGGAAAGTGAACATCAAAAAGAATGACCTTCAGATGCGGTAAGCTGTGGCCTGAATTCATCGAAATAACGTTCAATTTTAGCTAACAAATCGTAAATAAAAGAGCCTGTGCAACGAAGCTGTTTGCACCTCAATTGCCAGTTTACGTGGGCCCTGTAATTCAACTTCGTTGCGAAAAGAGGGGACGTGCAGGCAAGGTCAGACCCAGCATTGAGGGCTGGCAGTAGCCAGAAAAAATTATGAGACGGCCGTAAGGGCTTTCGAATCCGCAAAAAAATTAACCTTGAGAGCGTCACATCTGAACTTGAAGAAATCAACTCTTTTAGATTCCTTGTTTTGTGTCTGTATGAAACCTTCTTGTTGGAATCTCGAAGCTTCGGGGAGAGTAGTCGCTTGAAACTATATAGGGAGATTGTCTTAAAATCTCATATTTGGTAGCTCCATTTAAATGGAATTGATTTTCAAATACCTTCACATCGGTCTACATTTGTTGTCTTGCCTTTATTTACAACAAATGTTATTTAGCAACCAGTTGTTTACAAACTAAAGCACGTACGACTTGTGAGAACATTCTTCCTCTGCCATGTATCTAACCGGAAAGTGACCAAGGAACGATTTTTTTCATTTATAAAACAATAGAAACAAAAAATTATAATTATAAAATCTTAGTTTGAAGTATGGAACCCTGAAAAGTCGTCTGAAAAGTTTGATGAGCTACAATACTGTATTGAAAATTAAATTAGATAAGATGTTAGTTTCAGCCTTCCGAACTGCAAAAACAGCGTTCCAAAGAGAGAAAGGCACCATTTAGTATGGAGGAAAGAATACGCGGAATCTATGCACATGAAGCACAGAAACAATAAGTTGAAAAAGAAGTTCGTGAAACAAGGTAAAAGCTCAAGAAGAAAGTAGGAGGTATTGAAAATAGGACAGCAGAGAACCCAAAAAAAATAGGTCCTAACGTAACAAAAAAACTTTTATTTCAACAAAAAAGGGCCTACCTAACTCGCAGCTCTGGCCCTCGCATATTTCCCCCTGGGAGTGCAAGTGGCCATAGACACAATAGTTGTATCCCCCTGCGGAGACTGTATTGCAGAACTCGGCTCCTACTGCAGAATTTTGCTTCTGTAGCATGTCCCCACGGTTGAAAACAGAAGAAAGTGAAGAAAAAAAGTCGCGCTTTCAAAACATCTCGGATAAGAAGAAGAAGTCGCGCTTTCAAAACGGGATAACAGTTCCATTGGGCCTGAGGTTTCGGTTAGATGCAGCATACTTTATAATTATGATCCACTTTCGCTTAATTCTCGTTGAGAAGTTTTGAAGCGAAAGCTGCTTCGGGTGCTTCAGTATATTGCTTTCGTATCGAGTTGATGGATCGAATTAATTATCATAAGTTTTTAGCAAACAAAATACCTCAACTCTGACTGTGTGAAAGATCCCTAAAATGGCTTGGAAAATCAATACCTTTATGTAATCAAGCATGACAAAAACCTCGCCAAGTAACTTTCTATTTCTGCCATATTAGTGCGATGATTATTGGGTATTATGGAAACTTCAAATAAAATGTCTAGTGAGTGAAATCTGAACAATCTCAGCGTAAAAGATAATATAGTAGGAGATTGAATTATGAGTTAGTTTCAAGATTAGATTAGTAGTTCATTTAAGCCTCCCTATCCTCAACAAATATGATCCAAAGAGAGGAAGGAAGAAGGCACCATTTTGTATGGAGTCAAGGGAACGTGGAATCTATACAGAAAGGGCATAGAAACAGTAAGATGAGAAAGAAGTTCATGAAACAAGATAAAAGTTGAAGAAGAAAGTAGTTGGTGCTGAAAAACTGGACAGCACTGAACCGAAAAAAATAGTCTTTCACAAAAAAAAAATTTATTTCAACAGAAAGTAGGCCTATCTTTCAGCTCGGGACCACGCATATTCCCCGGGTAGCGCTATTGCCCATAGATCCAAAAGTTGGATCCCCTTCAGCGCTTAAAAAATAGTAAGTTTTACATAACATTGAAAATATAACATTAAAAACAAACACAAATTTTCACATAACAGTTTGCGTCTTAGGCATTGCAAGCTGGAAATGCCAAAATTTTATGTTCTTTCCGACAAGTAATTCCTAGATTACAAAAACGTGAGAACCAAAATTTTTTATCAGCGCCGGCAAAGTAGCTCCGAGATCCCAAAAGCTTGAGATCTAAAATTTCCTATTCGCTCCATCAAGTAATTTGAAGATCCCAAAAGCTTGAAATCCAAAATTTCCGATCCTCTCCAGCAAAGAAGCTCCACAATGACACCAGTGCACCTCCGTGCCACAGACAAAGGCCGCCAAGAGCTACAGCGACAGCGCTGCACAGAAAGCGTCGCTGGAGACGACTTGCGCAATTTACACGCCGGTTGCCGTGTTCCAGTCACTACAACATAAACTCTTATGTCACTATAAGCTCTCTTGGAGCTATACACTTCAAGGAAGGCACCATTTAGCATGGAGATAAACGCTATAAGAGTCGATTAGTTAGTGCAATAGAGGGTGTTCCAGAACACGAGGTATAAAATTATAAGAGAATGAGGAATCTATGCAGAAGAGGCACAGAAACAGTAAGTTGAGAAAGTGCGGAAGGTTATAGTGCGGACTGTCTGTCTAAAAGATCTTGAAGTTATTCAATTCGTCTTAGAATTAGCGACTTGAAGTTGTTTCAAGTGGACTTGGCTTCCGATTGCACTTGCCTTTTAAGTTTACTTAATAGAGCGTACACGTCGAGCTATGACGTTAACATGATGAAATTGGTATGGAGTAATCTACACTCCAAGTGCCACAAATGAATGTTGTACTGGAAACATCCCATCATTTCGCACTGCTCATGTTCCGTCATTTCCTCGTAACCTTCACAGCATAGCCTCTTACAACAGGAGTTGTACAGGCTAAAGGGTGAGCTTGAGAATACGATTGCCTTGAAATACATTTAAGATCATAAGACAAAAGCAAATTAACAATTAACTGGCTCGTGCCTTCATTTAGCTTTGATCAAGTATATGTGAAAATTTAATATATTACTTGAAGAAATCGCCTTGATGTAGATGACAAACAACTAAATCCATTTCTATCACTAATTTGGGTAACATACGTACACATTTCAAGATCTTAAAAGTATCAACGATTAAAATGTTCTTGGACTTCTGCACTGGTTAAACTCGTATCACAGATACGGTCATTAAGCATCCTTAGGAGCGTGACAGAGAGACGGACCAACGGACTGTGTATTATATATAGTGGATTATTGAAGAATTCATGTACCTAAACTTGGTGCTTGAACTGGAATGGCGCTATCCAGTCGCGCAAAGTAATTATACGTTCGTAAATAATTGATTTTAAATTATTATAGCAGTTTAAGCTTCCCTAGACACTACAGAAGTGATTTAAAGAAAGCGAAGAAATGGGACCACTTAGTAAGGACTCCAGAAAAGGGGAATTTATGTACAAGGTGTGTTTTCACACAGGATACCCTGCGCATAGAAACAACAAATTGGACAGAATAGAAAGCCAAGACGTAAAAGAGATAACAAAGAGAGCATGAAACTGATAGCAGCAAAGTGGGCACGAAAATCAACTCCCTAAGCCCAATGTTTAGCTAGGTAATCCGACAGTATCTCTCCTAAAGGCGCGAATCCCCACGGCATAGAATAGACAAACCAAACTAACTTAACCCTATTGCCTAAACCATGTACCTAGAGAGAACTTTCCTAGATAATTATTCTACAACATTTTCAACAGTGCACATTACAACTAACATTACTAGCCCGAAATTATTCTCGGGTATTAGCCCGAAACGTTCTCAGTATAATGAAATTTTCATCAGTGATTTTTGCTCTCCTATTTTTATTGAAATTGAAGAAAATTCCAGAATATGTACCTGATAACATTACTATACCGGTCTATTTTATGTGCAAGTCACACGTATAGTATACCTAATGCGTACACCCCCATCTCATTGCATTTTATCATGCCTTTATTCTTCAAGCATTTTACTTTGAACGTTAAATATATATTACGAAAGGTATGTAAATAATCTCTGACCTCACTAGACTTAACAACCTTTTACTCTGGTATTCTCTTTACCATTAAATCACAGCCAACGCGACAAGCTATAATCATCTGACCGCAATCAAAATTAAAACCCCATTGAAGTTCAACTGAACAACCTCAACAGTTTTTTCTTAAAGAATGAACACTGCGCTAGCAAATTACTCGAGCTATATAGACCTCATCGTTACTTATTTTTTTAAAGCAAAACGTGGTACGTTAATTAACAGAAGCAACTCATACTTCACAATACAAAGAAGACAAGCTTAATGCGTTGACCATGTTCGCTCCCTTGCTTAGGTTGACCTTGGCCTTGCGTTTGTTAGGTCAACTTGAAAATATCAGAATTGAAAAACCGATTCAACATCTTGAGAACAAATCTATGATTATAAATAATTCCTAGCTTTTTATTTTTTATATGAAAGCATTTAAAAATTGTTCTTTATAATAACACGAATACGTTTATATTGAACGCTGTAATCTATTTTAAAAAATTTAAGCAAAATAATCGCCGCGCTATTCATCTATATCGCTATGGAAAAGAGCTATTTAGGTAGTAGTGGTACACTCATGTACCACTACGTAGTCAACGTCTAGACACGTTCGCAAAATAATATTGAACTGAGTTCAAAATTCAACTCAAATCTAAAGTCAATTGTAGTAAGCAATTTTGAAAATAGCTAACATTAACAGGATTGTGCTTTTATTTAGCTTTCAGCAAGTACTTAATAAAATAGA
The DNA here is from genome assembly GCA_014220935.1 of Platorchestia sp. MABIK. Lineage (NCBI taxonomy): Eukaryota > Metazoa > Arthropoda > Malacostraca > Amphipoda > Talitridae > Platorchestia > Platorchestia sp. MABIK. The sequence continues at coordinate 42,617 of JACJUY010005948.1, forward strand.
GTTTGTGTCTACTGGTCGGTCAGCGACATTATGAAAACTCCATCCGCGAGCTTCCTGCAATCACACACCCATTTGCTATCCGTCAGGCTCGAAAAAACACTAGTCTTCGGAACGTGAAAGTTGCATTCACAAAACCCACAAGTCTCAGCGTCAAATCAACCAAGAGCTAGGAATCGACCGATGCAATAACGTAACCCATAAGACAGCACGAAAGAAAAGCATTGAATTTGCTCTCAGAATTTAAAACGACAATTATCATGAAAGAAATGTTACAATAAATTCGAAAATGGTAATAGTCGTCAATAGGAATAACTAAAATTAACGCTGAAAGCTAGCGTGTAGAGCAGACAGCTGTGTTCGATACATTCGCAAATAGTAAAAAATTTGCTCTAAAATTCGTGTTACAAACGAATGAAAAACCGGGAACTACAGCACTTGACGTGTTGCAAACGACCGAGAAACCCTTGAGTGCAGCACTTGACGTGTTGCAAACGACCGAGAAACCCTTGAGTGCAGCACTTGACGTGTTGCAAACGACCGAGAAACCCTTGAGTGCAGCACTTGACGTGTTGCAAACGACCGAGAAACCCTTTTAAGGGCCGCACTTGTGTTGCAAACGAGCAAGAAACGCTGCAGAGCAGCACTTGACGTGCTGCAAATGAGCGAGAAACGCGAAACTGTTGCATTTTACACCCTTTAGCGCGAGTTTCTATCCAAGATACGGCGACCAGCAGAGCTGTGTTTTTAGACGGAAGTTGACACCACACGCCGCTCGCTACGCCGTCTTATCGCCTGATTAGCCACCCTCGCAACCTTCCGCAACAGCGGTCGAGGACTTGTTCTTGTGTTCACGGAATTCCTGCAGCCAGAGTTTCTACCTTAACACGTTGACCGCGATGAGTTAAGCTGAAGTTCAATGGAAAACTCAAATTTAAAGTCAATTGTAGTAAGCAATTTCAAAATAACCTTTTGTTGTTCAGATCAGCCACAAATGAATGGTTTCTAAACTAAATTCTTTTACTTTAAGAGCAACATTGAAGCTTCCAACATACTAACTTTTACTTACACATGAATACCGATCACCGAATACCTATAAGACATGAAATAAAGATTATCAGGTTTAGGTTCTTCCACATTTCTAATTTATAACACAAACTTCATTAAATCTGAAACTTTCTCTTCTGAAATGTTTCAAGTTGAATTACTGGTTCACACGTTTATATTATTTAATAAACAGCAATTGGTATCAGTTTGTGCTCTTTAATGAACAGTGATTAGCATCACTTTTACTTAATTTTGGGGTGTTAAGCCAGACTTACTATTGCCATTTATGCTTTCCAGTAATGATTAGCTCTAAACTTGTTTAAATTTTGAACTAAAATGTTGATTGTTTGCCGCTCGAATGAAATTAACAAAAGAATTACGACATATATTTCTCTATAAGCAAAAGTATATGAAAATGAAAAACAGGCGAATTCGACTTATTTTTGGATCGCGAGAAGCTTCTTTTGTTGGACCCATCAAGAGAGCGCTTGCATATTTATTCCTTTGAGCTGATCTTTCGTATTGACAAAGTCCCATTCAAAGAATAACATTTGTGCATCATGGGTGCAAATCGGAATAGTGGGTGGGTGGGTGTGTGTTTTGTTATGGGGAGTGTGTGTACAGTTCCAAGTTGTCTCGCAAGTTGTGGTCCTGCAAGTTGTGGTCCTGCAAGTTGTGGTCCTGCAAGTTGTGGTCCTGCAAGTTGTGGTCCTGCAAGTTGTGGTCCTGCAAGTTGTGGTCCTGCAAGTTGTGGTCCTGCAAGTTGTGGTCTCGCAAGTTGTGGTCTCGCAAGTTGTAGTCTCGCAAATTTCAAGTTCCGAGTTGTCGCGCAGCGCAGTTACGTAAGTTTTTCGAGGCTCTATAATTAAATTAAAATGAGAAGGTTCGCTCATATGCAACGGCTCTGGACGCCCGAACATAAAATAGTTTCTCCTGCACACGCAGGTGTGAAGCATCACAACAGGACTCAGGCGTTGCATTAAAGTTTACTATCGAAGGTTTAAGGAATTTCGCGCACTGCTGTGGGTATGTGCGCAATTGTGTGTGTCTGAGCATAAGAGTATGGCATGGGTCTGTATGCGGATGTTTGTGTACATATGTGTGTGCACGTATGTGTGTGTGTGTGTGTATGTCTGTTCGTGTCAGGGTTGCCAGATTGGCCTTTTTATGGCCAAAACTTTCAAGTTTGTGGTTTTTCGACTAGAATTTGGCCATTCAAATCCCCCAGCAGCAGCCTCACAGCCCTGCACGGCTCCCAGATGCACATGGATTTCCATCGTCATATTTAATTAAAGAAAGCGCCAACTTCAATAAAAGTCAAAACTTGACACTGGTCAAAAAAAGTTAAAACTTGACACTGGTCAAAAAAAGTCAAAACTTGACACTGGTCAAAAAAAGTCAAAACTTGACACTGGTCAAAAAAAGTCAAAACTTGACACTGGTCAAAAAAAGTCAAAACTTGACACTGGTCAAAAAAAGTCAAAACTTGACACTGGTCAAATAAAGTCAAAACTTGACACTGGGCAAAAAAATTCAAAACATGACACTGGGCAAAAAAAGTCAAAACTTGACTCTGGGCAAAAAAAGTCAAAACTTGACACTGGTCAAAAAAAGTCAAAACTTGACATTGGTCAAAAAAAGTCCAAACTTGACATTGGTCTAAAAAGTTCAAACTTGACATTGGTCAAAAAAAGTTTAAACTTGACATTAGTCAAAAAAATCCAAACTTGACATTAGTCAAAAAAATCCAAACTTGACATTGGTCAGAAAAATTCAAACTTTGCATAGGCCAGAAAAAGCTAAAACTTAAGGAGATTGGCCAGAAAAGCCCTAACTTTGGTACATTATCCAGGAAAAGCCCAAACTCGAGTACATTGATCAGAAAAACCTAAACTGGAGTCCATTTGCCAGATGAAGCTTAAGCTGAAGCTTAAACTTAAGAAAATTGTGCTGAAAACGCCCAAATTCAAGAACATTGGCCAGAAAAAGCCCAAAGTTGAGGACATTGGCCAGGAAAAGACCAATCCGGCAACCCTGGTTTTCGCCCCGCGCACCCTACAGAACTTATCACTTCACGCTCACATGTCAGTGCTTGTGCTAAAGTTCGGTCGTTTTTGCGGGCCAGAAACAAGGAAGGAGACGCTCGCTTTCACGCTTTTGTTCATCAACCTTGCGCTAGGAATTTCCCTTCACTGAACACAACTTCTAATGAGACACTGATCAATGAGTGATCATTCAACTTATAGATCCTAATTGTCAGTCCAAGGAAATGTTTTTAACGCGTGCGATGGGCTAAACTGAAGTTCAATATTCAATTATAATTTAAAGGCAATTGTAGTAAGCAATTTTCAAAACAACATACATTAAGTGGATAAAGTCTTAATTTAGCTTTTATTAAGAATTTTTAAAAATTAAGGTAGTGACTGCAGGTGGGTCAGTAGCATTTTGAAAATCCCCTCAGTGACCACCGGTGAGTCCCTTTCTCAAGGAACGAGTTAATGAGTTATATGTAGTTGGTCCATGACCTTCATGTTGGGCAAAAGCAAGATGTCCAGGATTTAAAATGACTTCCGACTAAAGATTGACCGTTGTTATACAGTAGAAATTCATTTCTGTGCTATATTGAGCACCTCCTGTTAACACCTTGACTAAGTTTGCGTAATTGCTTCGGTTATTCAAGTTAGTTTGTAATTAGCGGAGTTAAAAAACCAGCTGCATTGCTCGAATACATTTTATCCTTCCTAAGAACTGTGAAAAATTTAAAATCATGATGAAATTTACCTCGTTCACTAAATCTATTCTTAAAAAAAGGTAGTCAAATAATTGAAAGGAACTGTTCATTTTTTCAGGTACGCAAATGAGAAATTTACCTCGTGGTACACATATGTCCCAATTCGCAGTCAACGTGTTAATGCGGCTAACACAAGGATTTAGATTTTAATGCCAATCAGTGACTAATCTTCGACTCGCATTCTGGGTAATTGGTTCTGGAATTATCTCATTTTTTTAATTCGTTCAAAATTTAAAAGTTTGCAGAAAAGCGTTTGCACTTATTAAAGTTTTGTTAAGCAAGAAGGTTATTGGGCACTTTTCTTTCAGTGATGGTGCGTCAGCGCGAGGGCTTGAGGAGTGTCAGCGCGATGACTAGGAGTGTCAGCGCGATGACTCGAGTGTCATCTTGAAAAAGCAGCGGTTCAAATGGAGACATGAATCCGGAACTGGCCTCTGAACAAAACCCTAATCCTGCGACACAAACCACATGGCAGAGGTTACATTCCCCTGGGTCACCATTAACTTGTTTTTAAAATTAAAAAAAATAACAGCTTCAATGCAGGTCTATTGACTGTAAAAACAGCTACGATGCAGATATATTGAAAGTACGATTAAGAATATAAGTTAGTTTGAGCCTCCCTAACCGCTACAAAAAAAAAACGAGCGTATCGAAGAGAGGAAGGAGGAAGGCACCATTTAGGATGGAGATAAGGGAATGTGGAATCTATGCAGAAGGGGAATAAAAACAGCAAGTTGAAAAAGAAGTTCATGAAACAAGATAAAAGTTGAAGAAGAAAGTAGTAGGTGCTGAAAACCAGGACAGTGGTGAACCGAAAAAGGTGGTTCTCAGCATAGCAAAAAATGTTGTATTTGAACAAAAAGAAGGCCTACCTAACTCTCAGCTCGGGCCCTCACACATTTCCTCTTGGGAGTGCTAATACCCATAGATACAATAATTGTATCCCCCTGAGGAGATATATTGCAAGTAAAAAACATCTACAATGCAGATATATTGAAAGTAAAAAACATCTACAATGAAGATATATTAAAAGTAAAAAACATCTACAATGCCGATATATTGAAAGTAAAAGCATCTACAATGCCGATATATTGAAAGTAAAAGCATCTACAATGCCGATATATTGAAAGTAAAAACATCTACAATGCCGATATATTGAAAGTAAAAACATCTACAATGCCGATATATTGAAAGTGTAAACCTAGAAGGGCAACAACACTCCTTGGTTCACATGCTGCCGCACATCCAGACGAAATACTCTGACACATTAGTTAATCGCCACGGGCTAAACTTAAGTTCAATATTTTACTCAAAATTAAAGTCAATCGTAGTAACCAATTTTGAAATTAAACATTAACTGGATAGTGCCTTCATTTAGGATTAAGTATTTATAAAAATTTAGTGTATTATTTCTGGTCAGTCAGCAGCATTAAGAAAATTCACTCCGTGTACCACCGGTGGCTCACATGGCGGTCAACGTGTTAAAGGAAGCCAAGGTCTCCTGAAACGAGCTTGGGTTTGCACAAAAGCTCAGAAAATCCTGGAAAGGTCATTTGAAGATACGAGGCTCGTCTGAGCTCTTCAACCAAAGCTAAGTTTGCCTTTTGGCTTCAAATTCTGACGGAAATACTGATCATTGCACCCTTTCAAAGAACGGCTTATAGTTGCTGTTCAACCAACGCTAAGGCAGAAGTCTGTCTTCCTTTTGGCTTCAAATTCTGACGGAAATTGCAATAATTACGGCCCTGTTATGAACGGCTTACGTGAACTTTAGATCTACTTCATTGAGCAGTTTGCCAAATTGAACTGGAATGCGTAGATTCTTCCGCATTCCAGGGGTAGCATTTATGCCCATATCACGGACATGGTTCTACTCGTATGTACAGACATCTCGTAGATAACAATTCTACGATCATGAATGCCTAAAAAAGATTAGATAATATGTTAGTTTAAGCTTCCTTAACCGCTAGAAAAATGGGAACATCGAAGAGCAGAAGGAGGAAGGCACCATTTCGTATGGAGTTGATGGAACGCAAAATAAATGCACAAGGTGCATAGAAACAGTAAGCCAAGAAAGAAGTTTCATGAAACAAGAAAAAGTTGAAAAAGAAAGTAATGGTCGCAGAAGAACAACACGGCAGTGAACCGTAAAAAAATTGTCCATTACAAAACTAAAGATAATTTGATGGCTAGGCAAGTTAGTTTAAGTCTCCCTAACCACAACAAAAATATTGCATAGTCAGGAAGGAGGAAAGTACCATTTAGTACAGGGTTTAGGGAACGCGGAATCTATGCACAGGACCCTCTACACATAGAAACTGTAAGGTGAGAAAGAAGTTAATGAAACATGATAAAAGTTTAAGAAGAGAGTCAGAGGTGTTGTAAAACAGGACAGCAGTGAACCGTATTAGATTGTCGGCAACAAAAAGCATCTATTCTATTTCTACAAAAGTAAAACCTACTTAACTTTTAGCTCAGGACCTCACATATTTCCCCTATTTCCGCTAATTCCTATGGATACAATAGTTTTATCCCCCTGAGGGGTGATTGAACGACCTATAATTCTGTGGTGAGCCAAGTTATTTTTTAAAACTACATAAAATATCGTATCTAACAATGGTTTAATTTTCCTCAAAAATTCTAATACAGTTCATGCCCCAGCCACCTCAGCTCTGTTAGCTGAAGCTAGTTCTCTTCATGTTACAATAAATTAACAGATCCTAAATGCTGCGGTCACCATGAGCGCGTAACTAAAGAGCCCAGATAGCCATAACTAAAGAGCCCAGACTACCATAACTAAAGAGCCCAGATAACCATAACTAAAGAGCCCAGATAACCATAACTAAAGAGCCCAGATAGCCATAACTAAAAAGCCCAGATAGCCATTACTAAAGAGCCCAGATAGCCATAACTAAAGAGCCCAGATAACCATAACTGAAGACCCCATAAGAGCCCCATAAATGCTACAAAGAGCCCATAATTGAAAGGTTTTACCAAATTTTCTATGTTTACGGACGTGCATTGCATATCATTTAAGTGCCTGGCTGGTGGTGCACATCACTGGTGCACAGTAAATTTTCTTCCCGCGTTTTCCAGTTCACCTAACTACTTTGCCCCGAGTCTGGTTGGAGTGCCCCGAGTCTGGTTGGAGTGCCCCGAGTCTGGTTGGAGTGCCCCGAGTCTGGTTGGAGTGCCCCGAGTCTGGTT
>JACJUY010005949.1:0-33381 GCA_014220935.1 Platorchestia sp. MABIK
TAATGTATCCTGCGTAGTGCACTAACTTCGTAGTGTCCTAGGTAGCGTATCCTGCGTAGCGCACTAACTTCGTAGTGTCCTAGGTAATGTATCCTGCGTAGTGCACTCACTTCGTAGTGTCTTAGGTAATGTATCCTGCGTAGTGCACTAACTTCTTAGTGTCCTAGGTAGCGTATCCTGCGTAGTGCACTAACTTCGTAGTGTCCTAGGTAGTGTATCCAGCGTAGTGCCCAAACTTCGTAGTATCCTACTTAGTGTCTGCCTTCCACCGATGAGTTTAGTTATGAGTCTCTTTCAAAGTTCTTGCAGGTCTTTCTCGTTCCACTGAGTACTCCTCGGAGTGTACCATCATTTGTAGAGCACTGAATTTTGTAGTTTCCTATCTAGTGTTCCTGCAATACCTAGTGTCACCTTTCCACCCATCAATTTATTTATGAGTCTCCTTTTGTCTTCTGCTAGCAGTTTCTTCCCGTGCTACTTCCCGCCTAGTTATGACCTACTATTTTCTTTCGTCTTCTAGTCATTTAGAATACCTCGTTAGGACATGTAATTTCATCTATTCATTTCTAGATTGAGATGACGGATGTTAAATAATATAAAGAATACAAGTCACGTTTGTGAGCAGTCCAGTAGCTTTTCAATTTACAGGGTGCGTTAGGTGTCTAAGGACACCTGTATTTTTTGTAATTTAATCTTACCCGATAATATTTCACGTATTTTTTTATGTCGAAAGATCCCATGGCTGATATTACTATAATTAAATGAAAAGACACTTTGTAATAGTGTCTATAAAAGTGAAACACAGCATTTTAGAATTTTCAACTTTTATAAAAGTTGCCGGATCTTTCGTTTGCAAAGTTAGAAAGGAGCTGAATGAAAACTATGAAGATGAATTTGCTTCGAGCAAGAGAAAACAGCATTGTCAGCGCTTTAACTCACTCAGAACTTGCAGTTTCCAGCAACAGTGATGGTTTTCGTTGTTGTTAGCAGTGAAGGGCACATCATGCCTCCTCATATTTTGCACACGACCTTCGATTCAATGCAGATGCCTAAGTCGATACGCTTCAAACCAACGTTGAGCCTTGGATAAACAGCGTAGACCAACAAGATATTGTAGGTTTCAATACCTCACGCACTCTGTCTTGTATATGAAGAAATTAAAGTTTAGCGCATTTGAATATCGTATTCCGTCATATTCCTATCCTTCGGGGAAAGAGAAAGGAATAGTTCAATCGGTTTAATCTTTTATTTTTATAAGAGCCAAAAATCGATGAAAATAGTTCGCTTTCTTATTTCTACTTGCTCTTAGCATACTTCAAAATTTTTTCACTAAGAAAGAGGCTTTCAGCTTAGGCTGAAAGAAGCTTCAGCGTTGTTACTCGCGTTGACTGAAGTTAAAATCAGTGTAAAAACTCGGGGACTTAGAAAAAATTACACCAGGAACCGCAGAGTATGCATATTTGCTGGAAATTCAATGGTTAAAACATTTATGAAAAGTGATCATCTGTGAGTTTTTAAGCTCACAACAAATTAACTCGAAGATATTAACTGGAAAATCATATATTATGAGAGCCTAAAAGAATATGCTTTCGTTCAGAAATTCATGCTGGACTCAACTGTTTGGTTGATAGAGTACATATTTTCTATGTTTCGGACGGTGTGCTTTCCAAGAAACTTAAACGATATTTGAGCTTTCGACAAGCATATTTGTTTAGGAATTTATATTTCAGACCGAGCATTCTTTGCTGCTCTGCTCTCTTGGCAAAAATTGTGGCAAAAATTTGCACGACCCCTTATAATTTATGTCAGAAGCTGGCGAGAAAAGTGGCGGTCGGAACTTCAAAGAAAAGCAGGGCATCGCCACGCTAAAATGGAGGGAGTCGTGAATCAAGTCTGACCGCGTAATGGACTGTCTTGTTACAGCGTCATATGTGATCAATGGAGGCCTCTCTGCGCATGAATCACGTTGCAACATCACCGTCCGTGTGCCTGTGGTAATGATATGGAAATGAAATCAGTTTGTTTAACACAGCCATGGGTAAAGAAATGAACCTGTAAAGGAAACATATAGCAATTGGGGGTTCTTTAGAAGCTGGTACTATTTGAATTAAGCGTTCGCATCGCGGTTCTCTTCATTTACATGAGTTGGAAGTATGATAACTTGTACACACAATGCGAGTGGGGCATACATGGTTGGTTAAAGGATCTCACTGCGATGCGTGCATCGAAAAGGAGAGCGCAGCTAGATTGAGGAAGTGCAATCCAAGTACGATATTTTATGGAATAGATGAAATTCACTAAATGATTTGACAAATCTGCTGATAAATGAAAGAAGCCTTGACTGAATGTTCTCGGGTCAAAGATGTTAAAAATAATTATTGAATCCCAAAATTCAAGGGAAAAATATTCAGACTTTCATAAGATACTGCATTACAATTAGTGTGCATGTTCCAAAGGTAAATTTGTGAGTGCGAGCTTGCGAGGAAGTTTGCCTATTAATTGCCGTAATGAGATCAGGTAAATTAACCTCGCGCAAAGACGATTTTTGCCATACCTTAAAAATTGATCATTAAAATAGTATGGCGTAATTGGGTCTCTTTTTTCATTCAGCAAAAAATATAACGACGGAAAAATTTTGCACCTCTTTTGCGTTTGACTTGAATTATTTCAAACAGAACCCAGATTTATTTCTTTGCCACCAGAATTTATTCAGAAAATGTATTGCGGGATGATTTCTTGAGGAGAACTTCCCTGAAACCATTTCAGGTTTCATGACCACAAATGAAACTCAACATTGTGAAGGTCAGAACTAAGGTAAACGAAATCCTTCACCGGGGAACATTCTTTTCCTGAAACATTCACGTTTATTGCATTACCTTTTAACGTCGGAGTTTTATTCTGCTATCATCCTCATTTGATTTTTTTGGCCATAATCAATGCCCAAAGATATCAAATTAATTGAAAAATTAAATGGTTACCCAGCAAGATGAATGGATGTATGCCAAATGACCCAGTGATAATGTACAAAATAAAGGTTTTACATTCTAGACTTTATTTTTTGCATATTGTGAAAACTTTTTATCAGGAATCAGCAACGCTTTATTCTGTAGACTCAACCACGACGTAGCTTGTAGACTGTGAAACAATTTAAAACTTTAACTGTTGTGGCTTACTCTGGAATTTAATTTCAACTTCAATTGTTATACTCAATTTGACAATTCAACTTTCAAAGGAACAAAAAATTAATAGAAAAATCCTTAATAAGGCTTCAGTTGAGTATAAATAAAAACGCTCTCTGTGACTGCCTTTAGGTCAGATGCATTATGAAAATTCTCTGTGACCTTTGGTGGGTTATCAAGTAGTTAACGTTCAGATTGGCTAATATTTTAGAAATTTGATATTTTGTTCAAGATCTTTGTCGAATAGTTAAGTTTCATAAGCAAGAGAGACCTTATCAAGAAGGAGAACATTTCTGATACTCATGATAACTTTCCTGAACAGTCATTTAAAGAGGAGACTCAACCCACTATGCAAATGATTTTTCCCTCATTGTTCTGACGTAGAGAGACTTAACTGGCCGGAAAGCTTAAAACCAGGCACTCAGAGGCTGCGTCAAGTGCTAGTTCGAACAAGTTCATTACTAAGTCTTTTTTGCAAGCAAAATAGAACTCTATCCCACCTCCATCTTCTCGCGCCAGGAAAATGGAGTAAATATAAAAGGCTGTGCACACATGCTGTTGGAAAAGAACGTATCGACCGCATGCTTGAGCAGCAGGCCGGAGAGCTCGAGCTTGTTTCCGAAGGCAGATTCTAATACTGAACAAATTTTCAAACTCGTGCCCAGACTCTTCAAACTAAAGGCTTTGTGAGAAACCAAGCGAAATCAGAGCAGATCTCAACGAATTCCACTGAACTGTTTCTGCTGATACACACTGAATATTTTTCATTTTTATGAATCACGATTACTAGAGCTTAGTGCCGGCTTCAAATCTGCAGCCGGAATGTCAGTTGAATTTTTTGTTTTATTCCATTCATCTCTCTATTTTACTATCAAGTTTGCAGACTAAATTCGAAAAGTAAATGGTAATTCAGTTCGAATCCATTGTTTTGCTTTTAAATAATCTGTCTGTAAAAGTTTGTTGGAAAAGTGTGTTTGGGCCCCTCATACCACAACAAAGGTGTTCTAAATGGAGGAAGGAGGAAAGTACCATTTATTATGGAGTTAGGGTAACATAGAATCTACGCATATGGTGTGTTCCCACACAAGATTCTCTGCACAAAGAAACAGAAAGTAAGGAAATACATTTATTAAACAATATAAGAGTTGAAGAAGAAGGTTATAGGTGACGAAAAAAGACCACGAAAAAGATCTACGTCGATCTGTTTCATTTTTCGTTTATTTTCAGTTGTTCAGAAAATGAACGTGCTTTCAATACAGCCAATTGAATTTTTAAATATTATCTTCAAAAACTTTTCTCCCAGAGAGCTCGCACATTTCTTTGCAAACACAGAAATGCAGCTATATGTAATAACATTTACTGGCATGAAATCAACCGTCATTGGATGTTCGAGTAACAGTAATTCAGTCTTTAGAGAGAGAGAAAAATAAATTTAAATTCAATTCGCTATTCGCACAAATTATTCATTTTTACATCAAACAATCATCACTATGATTGTTTCCATGCTTAGGCAATCTACTGGAAACCAAATACGTGCCTTTCCAATCTATTGGTTCGTACTACCACTTAACTTACAGCACACCTGAAAAATCATGATTTATTAAAGACTTTCTGCAACTAACTACGGGGCATTAAGAGGTAGCAGACCGTTTGGCCAGTCTTTAAAAATGTTTGGCACTTTTCAGCTGAGGAGTAAAAAGTCAAGCTCGATGAGTCCATAAACACAAGAAATTAAATTCTGTTACTTAAGATCTCTAAAACATTGAGTAATTAAGAATGAACCTGTCGAAAAGTAGTCCTCTTTTATGCTACCCATGAGTAATTTATTCCACGAGTAATTTCAGTAATGGTAATTTCCTACGCGAATAATTTACTCGTGTGAATTACTTTTTACACTAGTGATTTATTACACGTGTAATACAGTAATTTTAATTTATTGCACTTGCAATTTCAGTAATTGTAATGTATTACACGAGTAATTTACGCGGGTAATTTTTATGTACACTTGTAATTTCAGTACAAAGAGAAATAAATATTAGGAACAATGTTGCTGAACCTACGCTTCTCAATTCACTGCCTCCGACATCAATAACGGCTCAATAAATTTCAATTTACATCATTCTTGAATAAAACAAAATTATACTTGTCACCACCAGTAAACTAATGGCAGCTGCCGAATTTTGTCATTATAATGTGCTGTGTTCATACAACTTCAATATGTCTCATATCTTCTGAAAATACCTCGTTAATTTAATTCCCTAGACTACACATTTAAACCACTAAAATATAAATAGAAATTTCGATATCTGAAATTGAAAGTTACCGGCAGCTGCTCGTCGTTCCAAAGCAGCGCTCCGCTTCACGAAGTTTCAATGCTAGCATGAGAAACACTTTTGTTGTAATAGCAAGCTCGAGAAACTGAAGACTGGAGTCCCAGTCATTTCTTAGTCAGTTCGACACAGCTCTCGAGACGACAGGCAAACTTGAGATGAACAAGTTCAGCTTAGATCAAACGGCTCTCGGACCTGAAGTTCTTGACAAGTTGTATTTGAAGATCTCTATCGAAAAATGTGTCACTGTGAGTTGACACGCCTGTACTTTCCAAGTTTTGTCCTGTCCACAGTTTCTTCCGGAAGAAATTATTTGAATAAAGTCAGTAGAACATTTGATAATTTAGTTTTATTTCATAGTTTTTCATTTTAGGGAACACATGAATTCGGCAGATATTTTTTTTTTTTGAGTGGCTCGACGGATTTTTAATTTTTAAATTTCACCTGAACGTCATAAGAGAATAGAGAATATATGAATATAGTTAAATTTAATTTATCAGAACATCTCCTGCCAATGACATGTGAGAAAAATACATTGAGAAACAGTTGATTTTGTCCTGCAACAAAAGTATACGGAATACGCTTGTGTAATGAATAATAGAGCTTCAAACTATTCAAATAAAGCGACCGAGAAAAGAACTGGTTAAATTTTACGTGACTGAGACACAAACTCTTTTCACAACATTCCGTTCATTTGTACTTAAAATTCAATTTATTCAGATAGCATTCTTCATGAGTGTCACAGTTTCAGTTCCCAAAACATTTTTAATGAACTCCAAACCCCTGAAGGGGAAACAATGAATCACACATTTTCTAGATCGCCAAGTTCCGACATCAAGTGAGAGAATAATTGGAAGTTGGCTTTTAAAAAGACAGCAACCTTCTTTCATTCACACCTAATGTGGGCAGGTACTACTTAAATCTGTGTGAAATCATTGGGAAAATATTTTTCGTATTTCGTCAGAAAAATTACAGTATTTTCTACCAGGAAAAGACTCAATCTTCGTCAGTGTTCGCTGTGCAGTTTGTGATGTCAGTCATTTATAAACCGATTCCTTGAAAAGAAAAAGCATTTTCCTGCCCAGAAGTGCATGCAAAGTCTTCGTTCAAGATTCAGATCCGCTTTACGATTCTTTCTTCCCGTGCATCAGCGTATTGAAGGTCTGCAGCCTCTTCCATACAAAGTTCTTTTTCGAACCATCCAAACTGGTAACGCAAATCTCTCTGTCTTATCTTACTAAGCCAGCGGCGACAAAGAACGCTTGGCTTTGCCAAAAAAAGTCCCACGCAATGCCAGCCAGACAATCACGAACTTTTGCCAATAAAAGAAGTTTGGGACCAAAATGTGATTCCCTTTATCATAATCTACGCAAAGTAAGCGACGACGGGGGAAGCCCCGGCGGCAGTTATCACGGGAAAAGACTGAACTGAGTGGATTGGGGCAAACTAGCTTGATAAGACCGCTGAAGCTACGATATCTCCAACAAGGTCTTAGGAAGGCCAAACAAGCATGACCAAGAAAACAAAGATGAATAGCTATGGTAGAAGCTGCAACTGCTTTATTTCGGGAGCTACTCATGTGAAAGTTGTGTCCCAGCTGAGTTCCTTGTAAAATTTTAAATTATTTCGGTTATTTGCAGTACTTCTTCAGTTGAAATTTCGACGAGTGAAGTCGGTAATGTTGTTATGTTGTTGAATCAGTTTTGCGTTAAATTTTAATTACCATGGCTGCTAATTTACTTTGAAATCAAATTCATTGAACTGGATACGTGTAAATATCCACAGAATTGGTATACATTTTTGAGCACCAGTTCTGTGAGTAAAAAAAAAACGAGTGTTGTTTCAACTCTAATTTTTGTAGTGAACGCAACTCTGAGAATGAATTAGAGCTGCGCTTTTGTCAACCTGAATCATGGCAAAAAAGTGCGTTTATATCAATCAATCAAACTGTCATTTGATTTCTTTGAACTCAAGTATTAGAAAGAAAATATAGTGTCTGATCCTAGTTGACCCCATAAGTAAGGTTTGTTAAAAACAACCGAGGCAAGCTTAAGAAATCTTCTGATTGAAATCTTTGACATCCTATTGAAAAGTTTCTATCAGTCACTAACTTTCTCAAATTGTTACGAGATTATTGAGAAACAACATCATAAGTTTGACTGTTGAGTATGGGAATATTTATGAACGATGCTGTTTTTTTAATCAGATTATCCTTTCATTTGATTCCAGTGCTCTAAAAACACTCACGATAATTTGAGTCGTTCAAATTTTATTTTTGGTTGTAGAAAACAAGTTTGCACTGAAGCTGATTGTCACCTGTAACCTTCAATTAGGAGATCATAGATTTGAGAGAATTAAATGATGCAAATACTTCCTGAAAATACTCGTGTCATGGAACGAGTTTATAAGTATGAAAAGATTTATTCTGAATTCCTATTTCTGAGAACTCTGCCAGAAATAATAAGCAAAAGCAGAGCCCATCACTGATGAGAAATTAATGAAATGTACCTCTATTGCTTCTTTTCACCTAATTAAGCTTTTCAATGTCTGCGACTTCTTGAAAATACTTCGACTTTGGAAAAAAAAATTAATGAAATATTGTTTCACAATTATTTTTGTCATCAGAGGACAATAACATGCTATTTAAAATCAAGTTTACAACATCGCCCACTGTCTCCAAAGACATTAAATAATTTCATCACACCTAATCCTTCTCTTCACTGAAATTTCTCAAAAAAAGATACAGACGAATAATTTTAGCGGGGCACAAACTATCAATAAACAATTGTTTCCTTATAGTTTTCCGACAGAATTTTCTCGTTTCAGTTATTGAGTTAGCGCTATAATGTTTCATTAGAGACATTGGCCTATGTTTCATCAGAGACAACGTTATTAGCGACCAGCTAATGAGAGAAGTTCTGGTCGAAACAAACACGTCTATCACAACACGTCCTCTTCATCGTGTCATCGCATCACAATATGATGGGAAAGGCTTTTTTATTCAAGTTATTAGACACACTGTCTTCAAATTCTGAAGTTAAACCATGTCGTGTTGATTTCCGCGTATCGAAGTCAAACAAAATTCATTTCACCTCTCATTAGATAAACAGACTTTAAATTCTAAAGGTAAACCCTTTCATATTGATTTTAGCGTACCGAGATCAGTAAAGCTTCATTTTATTTCTTAAATGAAGACGGGATGTATACATGGTTCAAATTAAAGTACATATCTACTGCTGGTGAGTTGTACGTTTAGTTTTAAAGGGTTTTTCTCGAAAAACGCTCATATTTTCTATATATCTTGTAGAGCTATCTAGGAACATAGTCTGAATTTCATAATTTTAGAGACGCTTCATCACCATGGATCTCTCTCCATTCCAGCCCATAGTTGGGCAGCTCGCACGAACGTACAACGGCGAAGCAGAAGTCCCTTAGCAGAGCTAAGTAGAATTGCCTGCTCACTCTAGTAAATTAGTACGTCTGTGGCGGCCACATAAACTTTGGCCATACTTGCCTCGCCGTGCCTCGTAAAGTTGTTTACAGCTCACCAGGGTATCAAAGCCTGAGCTCCTTGTTATTCATTGTCTGGCGCCTTGCAGTCAACCGGAGCTGGACGGCCACACAACTCTATCTTGAAGGATCTTCTGGAGTACGTTGGCTAACTCTTGGCTTGGCCCCGGCTTTTGGAAAAGCTCTTAATTTGGTTGTGTGACAGTTGAATGATTCATTGAACGCTGGACCTGCTCAACGTGCGCGGTAAACTTCTACTTTAACCGCTGCACTCACGCTGGAGGTGCCTGGAGCGTGTTCTTCAGACAGAACTAGCTAGGAACACCACTACAAAGAGAGTCAAGCTCTTCAGGAAGGCTACTGTACTTTTATCACATGAAAAATATGAATTCTAGAATAGTGCCTGGACATATCTAACGGATTACAAAATATGTAAGTCGGACGAAAATACTCCAGCTGCTGAGAACTCGTTTCGAAACATTTGAAAACTCTAAATAAAACGAAAAGGGTAAAAAAAATTTATGAGGCTGCTGAATGAATAAACTCTGCTCCATGAACCTCTCTTTTCACACAACACGCTTGTAAGATCAGTGACTAGTATAGTCGTTTTTAATTTCATTCCTCAATTGTGCATCGATTTCAGTTTCATGAATTTTGGAACAGCAGATTTGCAAGAAATTGTTCAGAACTGAAGAAAAAATACATTAGATGCAATGTGCCAAGAATGCAGTAGACACTCCTTTTATGTTCATTCCGTCGTGTTGTCATCTCTGCTGCTAACCAAATACCGTTCGGAGATATAAGTTATATATTTTGTTGATGAGCACTTTGGCAAAAATATTGTCTTGTATTTCATATTTTTTCATGGAATATTTTGGCCGTTTTTTCCATTAGTGGCAGTCAGTATACGAATGGAAAACTTTATTGCAAGTTAATTTCGTCGCATTTAGAAAACAATGATACATAGGGACATGAGTGCATAAGTTCAGGTGTTGTTTAATTTTTCTTTGGTTGTACAATATTGGATTTCACCTTTTTAACTACGTTTAGTACCTCAGTCATCTCTGATGAATTCCTGGATATAACTGCTCAATTTTAACACTTTAACCACGTTTCCGCAGTTGTTAACTGTTGGTTTGGTTAGGTTGTAACAGAATGGGAAAATCGACTTACCGCTGGAATACATTTTCATCCTTTATAAGAAATTTTAAAATGCAATTACACGGCAATGTTTCACCTCATACGATAACAGTAACTTTTAAAAAAGATCGCGAAGCAACTGAAATGCCATTCATTTATACTGGCAAGTAAATGAGCAAATTACAGAATAGTACACATACAGCCCAATACCCGGGGAACGTGTTAATTTGCCAGGAAATTTTACTGTCTCTCCCCTCACTGAAAAGCTTCTGAGAAGAGTGATGTAGGTTTACTCCCCAGAAAATATTTCTCAGCCATTTTTTTTCAAGTTTCATGTACCTACACAAGAATTTTAGAAACATTTTTCTATTACAAATTTAAAAAATTGGATCAGAAGCATTACTGGTTTCTCACCTATAAATGAGAGCAACGAAAAATTAAGTATTCATTAAGTCATAAATATTTATCATAACATTATCCAATCATACTAAATTTTAAGAAAGATGATATCATACTTTTTTGTTAGTCATCTTTTCTTTGAAGCTTACTCAAACGATATATATATTTATTTTTCACTAGCACTCAAGTATTTTCGGATGGATTCATAGATCGATGAGAATAGAGGTGGAGAGTCACGCAAAATACTCGTGGTCAGAAGGTTTATTGTTCACATAATTTACGAGGGTCGTTCTCGAAGTTATCACAGCGGCCGTAACCGTAACGTAGACGTATCAATTATTCCACTAGCGCCTCGCGTACGTGACCAGGAAATTGATGTTCTATCGCTCGCTTTCAATACACATTCAATGAAGGACGTGATGGTAGACGTTTCATGTGATTATCATTGCTTTCGGAATAGTTACTTTTCTCAGCTGGCACCTAGCGAGACGAAAACGAAAGTGTAAATAGATTTTCTTCAGATTTGTACTAATTAATTTTGCTGAATGTGAGAAAGAACTTCGGTGTCTGTGAAATTTGTGTAGGTGAAAATTTTTCCGGATTTCCCAGGTGAAATTAGATGCCTCGAAATGAAGTACGAATTTTGGGTTGTCACTGTGCGTACAGTTCTTTCATATAAGTGTTTTTTTACTCTGATTTTTGAGCAAATTTGTAAATTTCAATCTCAAATTCGAGAGATATAATGGAGGTAATTCAGAAAGCATATATTTTTACAGCTCAAGCCATAAAAAACAAATTTATTGACAATTATGAAATCAATCATCGAAGGAAAATATGCATGGGGCGCGAATATCTAGAAACAATTCGTTATTATTCTGTGGGAAATTTTAGAACGCCCTATGAAGATCTCTCGGTGTCAACGTCTCAATTCGAAAATCGTCTTCAGAACAAAAGTAGTCAGGCAGTGAGAGAGATCCCGACAGCAAGCGCCGTTGTGCTCCACTGTTATTATGTTCATCTTTATTTCTTTCACTTACATTTTTGTTTAGACGGTGCCGTTATTATTTCATTTTGATTATTTACGTTATGCATGCTCGTGCTCCTGACCAGTCCAGTGAATAGTTCTAGTAAAGCTCGTTAGTGGGCTTTCAAGATTTTGCCTTGATGACGTCTTAACCTTAATCAATTGACCTTAAACCTTTGCGTGCCCAAAGGCAAATTAACCTTAAACTTTAACGTGCCCAAGGGCTAATTAACCTTAAACCTTAACGTGTCCAAGAGCCTATTAACCTTAAACGCGCCTTAAGGCCATTTAACTGCTTGAGTAGATTAGGGTAATTCGTAACCTTTAATCGCAACCCTACGCTGGACTGGTACCTCATCCTGATTTCTTCTTAAAACTCTAAAAGCCGTAGGGCTCCTCTTCTTCGGCATAAAATAAAGTGAGTATGTGATGAAATTTGTCATATAAATGAAATTGATAATTCATGAAGAGAGATCTAATCGAGGATTTCTACAAACTAAACTTCTTCACTTTTCTTTTGGAAGAATCAACGTCGATTTAATCCTCTGCTGCATCAGTGTGTTGCTGTTTTTTTATGTCTTCACCTAGTCGAAAAGTGCAAAGAAAAATAAAGTCTAATCCTTCGTTACGTTTCTCGGTAAGAGTTAATGTTTGAAATCCAGAGTATAATCTGTTGTCATAATTTCAGTATTAAATAATCATAGTTCTTTAGTAGATCTTTAATCTAGTGATAATTTTCTCTTACAGTTGCGTTCGCGCTCGCAAGTTGTTTGTTCTCGTTTCTCGTTCCCGTTGACTTGCAGAACTGCGACGCGCCGTGTGGCCGAAGAATACTTCTAAATAAACTGTTTAAGATTCTATGCTAGTCATTCTTAACTTGATCCAACAATTCTGTATCGTTATTTTTATTTGAAATGAAATCGCAGAGATCGTTATTGGAACTGGAAACCAACTTTCGGCACTCCTTTTTTAGTGTCTAATTCCATTCTTGCATTCAAAATAGTTTCAAGTCTGCAAGGTTCTTTGGACCCGTTTTGTGCACAACAATTTGAATGTTTGCTTCAAATTTTCAACTAAATTGAAGTCAGCTGATATGCTAGGCCGAGAAAGGAAACTTATTCTCTTATTTTTAATTCCTTCATTTATTTCGCAGTTTGGGCCATTGGTGAGTTGAGAGGTCCATTTGCGTCGACTGTAGAATTTCACTATATCTGTTCTCGTATCTATGTGTGCATGGGACTATCGATTTTTCCATTATTGATAGGTAGCCTTTGTATACCCCGGACGGCAGAACAGCCGTAACGTAGCCGAAACATGACAAACCAGGATGCTGGCTTCTCTACCTTGACGTTAAGGATGTTGTTTGGGAGATTATAGACGGTTCCTGTTTGCCCCTAACACTTCAACTGCGGCAGGTAAAACTGAACTTAAGAGTTCAACTTAAATTTTAACTCAATTATTGTTATTAGCTATGGTAAAAATAGCGAACATCAACTGGATCGTGCCTTCATTTAGTTCTGATTAAGTATTTATGAAAATTGAGTTTGTGACTACTGATCGGTGAGCATCATTATGAAAATTCCCTCCGGGTGCCACCAGTGGCTCACGCCACAGTCAAAGTGTTAATCATAATTAGCTTCGTTTTGGGAGAAAAAGATAAAGAAGTTCAGTTTGCCGTTCATCTGACCATACAACCCGTTCCATCCTTTGCCACGGTGGTCTTTGAAAAACGTTAAACGGTTCATAGCGTGTTTTGCTGTGGGAAGAATTTAATTAATCTGCGACTTTGAATTCAGATGCCTGGTCAATAGTGGGTGAGTGTGTATACAATGTTGTTGTAAATGAAAACTGCGCAAAACATTGTACCAACGAGTTAAATCTATCATGTTACATGGTAAGTTTTAGATCGGAGTTTTGTACGGGGTGGATCAAGCTAACGTCTGGTATTGTTGGCTAAAACAATATCCACAAGAATCTCCGGGCAGTTATCACATTATCTCATTCCTAGCTATCCAGAGCTTCCAAAACATGATGTTTTACTTAACACGTTCTACCTGTTTCTACGTCATAGTATAACAAATCAAGCTATAACATGCCATGTGTAAAATTTACGCAAACTTTTTCCCTAACATTTTAGTTCTCTGATTTATATGTCAAGCTCAGGATATTTTTTTCTATTCAAGACATCATAAAAATTGACAGTCGGTTTTTCTCAGGGGCTATTTTAAAGTCAGCGATACCGATCTATTTTTTCACTTATTGCTTTTATTAGGTATAGGCCTAAAATAAAGTAGAATGACCTGCTGTGAAAGAAGAATTTTTACATACACTATCATTCGTCATTAAGCACTTTTTTGATATTTTATATTTATAGAATGTCATGTTCACGCTTAATATTGCATGGAGATTCAGGAGTTAAAGTGACATCGATTAAATTTTAGCGACCACCATTTCCAAGTATCAATTATCCAGGGCATTTTGAAACGTGATCTTTATCCGTTCACTTTCCATTCCTGACATGAATATTTAAATGGCCCATTTTTCAATCACTATGGTTTTTCATTTCGGTTTTCCAATGACCTTAGCTTTGCAAAATTTCTCTAATTCCTTTGGGAATATGTTTCTCTTTTATGATTCAGATCCTACATTGTATATAGGGAACCCATAATCGACATTCAATCCAGAAGAAGAATAAAATATTAATTCAAATTAATGTGAAGTCACACTACTGTATTCCTGTAAACTTCTCTTCCTATGCATTGCAAGCTTGTTTTAATTTGAGATAATTTTTCTACATGCACTGGTCATAATCCTTGAATCCTAGCTTAAAGGACATGCGATACTTCTACGCCTTCTGACCAGCTTTCATCCCTTCATTAAATAACTGATACGTGACGTGATGTTGTGTAAAATTTATTCTTTTCTCATGATTTCAGCAACTGTCCTCATTTTAGAAATTTTATCGAGCAATCAATTAAATGATGTTAAAAAATTGATGAACAATCTGTACAGCTTTGGAAAAATATTCTCTCATTTTTCATGGTTGTGGGAATGGCTTTCAAAAATTTCTAAAACATTTCAACGATTTTTCCTCCAAACGTCATTCAGATTTTGTATGTTTGATTCAAAATCCATGGTATTTGCTTGTTATAAATCTCTATAAAACATAATGGAAAGTTGACCATAAAACGTCGTATAAATTCGATCACAAAACGTCCTAGAAAGTCGATCATAAAACGTCACCGAAAGTCGATCATAAAACGTCACGGAAAGGCTACCATAAAACGTCATAGAAAGTCGACGTTTTCCTGTTTTTCGCTTAGATGAAAAATTTGCTCCCATCGACTAGAGTGATGCTTCACAGACCGGCAGGTAGTCTTTATCCCTCTCTACCGCTGTCCCGCTAGCTCCCTTCTGGTGAATTATGAGCAGACCGACGCCGAAATTGTGCCAAAACTGAGCGCAACTCTTATTAGCTCAGCACCAAATTTGGCACACAATCCGTGGAATGTTCAGTGAGTCCCAAATTCTTGAACGACTCAGGTGTAAAGTGAATTCAACCATTGAAAAGCAAACAACAATTCCCTTAGTACAAAATAAAATACGAAGTTACTGTAGTTAGAAACATGATATTGGGCTACATTTTGAAATTCACACTCGGTGTCGTAAAATTTCATTGAACTTTTTTGGCTAGGCGCTTTTTTTGGCAGCTTCTATTCTTGACGCCCAAGTCTCGTAAAGAATGCACCCATGAATTTGGACCAGAGTTGAGTGACATTTCTGCTCCCCTAATTTGACCTTTGACAATTTATAAAGGGTGGAACCGCGTCCTTAGAAAGTCTCGGAAATGCATTCTCAGATCTTTGTCAGCGTATCAAGGGAAACATGACAAACAAAGAATAAGAGAAAGCGCTTATGATAGGGAACCGCTATTTAATTGCATTATTCGATTCAGATTTTGAACAAAGGATTTCTCCTCAAAACTCGAACTTACGTTATTTGAATTTCAACACAAATTAACATTATTAGAATGGTAAAATATGCTTTGCGCAAGGGCGTGAATATGAAGCATAATAACTCTGTTTAGAAAACGTCCAAGTTAGCAAAACGACATTCAACTGATGAAAAAATCTGGTTAATTGTCGCACAAATCTTTCCTTCGTCACTAGATTGTTTGACTGAAATTTCTGAAGTCAGGTCAGTTGTTTCGAGCTCATTACCCAGTAAAAAAGAAAAGTTTTCTCTATTCAAGTACGAAAATAAACAGTCGTGTTTAGGAGCGTAAATTACGAGAAATCAGTTAATGTGCGTGATAACAACTACTTAAACTCTCGAATTTGAAAGCAACATCAGATTAGGTCAATTACGTCTTCCTTCAACATGGTCTTCCAAGACTTTGATCTGAAGTACACATTTTTAGTAAAAAATTTATCCTGTGTTGGTTTCCCTGCGTTGAATTTACGTAAAATGTGAATATTAATCATAACCCTTTCGAAGTTATGTACTCTAAAGAAAATATCTTTATTCCTTTATGAGAATTGACAGATTTCAAATGTTAACTTTCTTGTTTTAATATTGTATTCAGAGAAGCAACAAAAATGATTTTCTAGTAACCTACGATGAATTTTACTTTACTCCAATTTTTGAACATTAGTGGTTATTTTGTCGCTTTTGAATCTGACTACATTTTCGGTCATCCGAACTTTTCTTTAAATCATAACATTTGCAGCGCACTGAACAAACGGTGACCAAGCTTCTACACAGCATGATTGCTCATGTTAGTCAAATTGTTATTGCCAGGCTATAACTTCCATAGAAGTACCTCGCCTCTGAAAAGGTGAATCAGTAACTGGCGCATTTTATAACGCCGGAATGCCACGACGGGTTAGTATGCAGTACAATGGTGGCCATCCAGAAGTGAGCTGCTACCTTCTCAGTGCTTGAGCGCCACACGCAGCCCCCAATATCACGACATCGTTCTTAGCATCGAGGGAACACCTCCGTGGAAGCAGCTCGTTTTCCCTCCGAACGTTCCCCTGAGCGCCAGAAAGAGCTTGCTCACGCAATCCCCTCATACCGGCAGCAACGGGGGACCTATAATCACAGGACTTGCTTAACAACTCGCTTGGAAACGCTTGACAAAGTTTGCGCGCAGACTCAAATTATCGCGTGTGCACACCCTACACAGTCTTCCAAAATCAGAAGGCTTTCTGAGCAACTCGCTTGGAAGCGCTTTAGGAAAATGCGTGTGACTTGAAAGAAACCATCGCGAAGCTTGGCTCAATTTATTAGGTTCATCGTGCTCAGAAAAGTTCCGGAAATTTTGCGTGTAAAGAGACTATTTGACTTAACCGTTTTACAAAAAAACATGCAAATCTTGATACGAAATTTGCTTTCTTGATGGTATTTTAGTGAAACAATATTGTTTTCACACATTTTTCACGCGTCTGTAAATTAATGAAGAATGATGTTTTAGCCCGTACATTAGGTCATCATTTCCACCTTATTGTCGAATTTAACAGCAACGTAGCTCTGTTACAATTTTTACGACGAGTGTGCTACTTCTTCCCCAAGTGAATACCAAAGTACCTTATTTTGGATGGGAATTTCGAAAATCATTTTAAAATCAGCAAAGGTTTTTAGTGAAGGAACTTTTAAAGGCTGGCTGGAGCCAGAACCTTGTCATGAAATAATTTGCAAGATGCTGGAGCAATTTTTCATTCACGTTAGTTAATGACAAAACATGAAATTAGAGCGTCATATGATAATTGTGCTTGTTCTGTCCTTAGATACTTAGTTAGTCTGTCCATTCAGCTTTCAGTAATTAGACATACGCATATTAATAAAATACATACTACTTAATAATCTATATATTAATACGATTGTAACTATGTGTGTCACACCCTTCATCTATTAATACAAATACCATTGCACTATCTGTACTTCAGCTTCACCATAAACTTTGACTCCTAAAGATTGTATCTCTTAGCGTCATTGTTCTGTACATAACACTTTGATCTTCAAGTGGAATCATAGTTTTGATTGACTGTCGTTATCGATTAGCCGCGGTAACTGGTAAGATATATTAGTCATTTCTCGTTAGGTTAGGATGTGAATGTAATAGTTATGTTAACATAGGTTGTATCAAGATTAACTTGTATAGGTTGTGGACGACTAAATTAAGTACGAAAACGTTAGGCTAGCTAATGAATGGTGTCATAGATTAGGGTAGGATACGGAAAGATAGGCTAGAATACGCAAGGCTAGGAGACTAAAAAATTAGGTTCAAAAGACTAAGATTGGTTAGGGTAGGCGAGGCTAGGATTGGTTATGTTAGATTAGCATAGGTTAAGCCATGTAAGGTAGGCTAGATTAGAATAGGTTATGTTGGAATTTTTCCATGGCTCCTGCTATGTTATGTTAGTCTAGGTAATGTATGATATAATAGATTAATGTAGGATATGTAACGATGGCCCAGGATGTGTTAGGCTAGGATATTAGAACATAAGGTTCAATTAGGTTAGACTAGAATAGGAGAAGCTGAAATTAGTTCTGTTAGGTTAACATAAGTTAGGATAGGTTATTTTATGTTAGGATAGGTTATGTTGGGTTAGGATAGGTTATGTTGGGTTAGGATAGGTGATGTAGGCTTAGAATAGGTTATGTGGAGTAAGGATAGGTTAAATTGGCTTAGAATAGGTTATGTTGGGGTAGGATAAGTTATGACGGGTTAGGTTACGTTATGCTAGGTCAGGATAGATTATTTTGAAATTATTCCTTGATTCCACCAAGGTTTCCAATGATACTGGCCGGGGAATTTCCACGGGTGCTGCTAGTAAAATAAATTATATGATATACGTTAAAATACATTCATCAAACCATGCGATTTAGGGCATTGTACCTCGTGTACAGTAGGAAATAATTTAAAAAAACATTTATGATGCATTCGTTCACTATAGAACAGCGACTTCATCTTTTAGAGATTTTACACAACCACGTCCAAATCCCGCTGAGTTTTTCTTATGTATAAACAGTAAATGAAAGCGGCACGTGCTTTGGAGCGAGTAATAGCAAAAGCGCCTTTTGTTCCGTAAGAGCCTCTAAGCACTTGATTAAATTTTAGTGAATTTTCCGTTCAACTCTAATCCCCCGATTTTAATACACAACACTTCCAAGTAGGGGTACGCGATGTGTGCTGTACTTGTTTAAGTATTGATGGTTGTTTGTGTTGCTTGTCGATCATTTCGTCAGTTTTGATGAGCAAATGCTACGTGTTTTTGTGAAAGGTATGATTTGTCATCATGAAAAACTAAATAAATACATGGAATCTATTAACAACAGACCTGCCCTTAAAGTCCTAAATTTCCGAGATTCGAATCAACAATATGTCTAAAATAAGTAACCAGATATATTCTTACTTTAGCATCAAAAACCTGATACGTATTCAAAAAAAGTGGGAAAATGAAATATGATGTTTCTATTTAATTCTTAGCTCTTTTAGTCCTCGTTTGATTTTGAACGTAGAAAATCGGAAGTCTCTTTGAGAAATCCGCATATAAATAATGCAATATTTTTTCCTTAGTAGGAATAAATTCAAGGATCAGGAAGATGCCTATCTTTGTTGAATTTGGCTTGAGGTGTTGATCTCTTTTGGAAATTGTTCTCCGGTCTCCATGCTAGTATCTATTACCTTTAAAATTGAAATAAGAAACCAATGTTTTGGGCCAAGTTGCGGGACAGTTTTTTTTATATTTGCTTCCGCTACGAATATTTCTCCTATAAATTACATGATGTAATTTTCTTAGCTGAGGCCTGGCAACAAGCGATCAAACTTTCATAATCGTCTTAAATTTTTCCCTCAAATTTCACCCATCACTTTTCTCCTGCAGATATTTTGCTTGAAGCGCCCCTTTTTTGAACGTTGCATCTATCAGTAAAATAAATTCTTTAGCTCCGTTAGAGCGCATTCGTCCCTTTCTCGAACAGAGTGCCAATCATAGCGGCAAAGGCTTGTCATGGGCCATCTACTTTAATTGGATGACGTTCAATCAGAGGAAATGCCTGCCGTAACTGGCTCATCCCGATCTCACTGCCATTGAATGAGGGAGGATGTATCCTCTAATTTGATCGACTTAGGTTACAGAGGTTTGCGGTTCCGTCACTTCTCAAACGTTCTGTGCTCGCGGAGTGGATTTCAGCGAAAATCACGCATGAGTGAGACAACTTTTGTAGCAGTAGATTATTGACGCGAATGGAGAGAGCTTCGAAGGCTGCGCATGTTGACTGATTAAAAATAAAACTTGCATTAGACATATGATTTCGATTCCGTTTAAAGTCGGTGCTAGAAGAAGAATCGTTTATGCTGGACATATCGTAAGCCTCATTATCGGTACACATGGATGGTGTCAAAAAATACCATAATGAAACTCGAATGAGTATTGTTATTGTTCGGTGCTCTGTAAATGATCCTATATGGTAAGTAATGGTTGTTTATTTTTTAGATTTCATGAACGGACAAAGTCTCCATTGCAAATTAATTCAAATTGATTTTGAATTCCTTTTGCTTTTGATTTGCATTAAAAATTCAATGTTTGACACACATCTGAAGAAAAGCAATTTCAACTGTGTGTTAAGTCACGTTTTCATTGTCATATAAAATTTATTCCATTGCGTGAAACTACGAATTCTTAAGAAAGCAAATTGTGGTCTATCTTGTTATGTTCTTAAAGTGTACAAACAAAAATGAAAAGTTTTTAATTTGAAATTGCCTATTCCGTCTGTGTCGTCTATTCGCTCTTTTTTAAGCTTTCAAAGCTTTTCGAAGGAAAGTTTGTAATTACGGCAACCATCCGTGCGAAGCTGAAGTTTCCTTGTAACTAGGAATAAAAGTCAAACTTCATTTTGAGATCCCCAATTTTATTTTCGAAGTTCCTTGGTAACTTATGCTTGTAAAAATCTTAGCGGCACTGAATAGCTCGCTAATATTCGAGCGCGGCAACCATATCCTATTAATGATATACTCGAAAAAATTCAACTCAAACAAATGTAATTTTAAAACTTATACTGTGGTAAAAGGTAGACGGTTCTGCCCAATACTCTTTAATTTCTTATGACCCCTATGACATTATGAATATGTTATTTGATAGGAAAATTTCCAGCATAAAAAATTGTTTGGTTGTGAATATTTCGGCAATAGCAGAGCAATCTGTGTTGTTTTACTTCTTAATCTTAATTAATGGCAAATAAGTTCAAGATGAGCATTCAGTATGACTGAAATGAATATTTTTCAGTATTTCAACATAATCGAATCGAAATTGATTTGGTCTTTACGACGAGACGCATTTGAAAACTATATATTAAATGGAGAGTATTAAACGAGCTCCTTCGTAAAGACAATCAAAGATCAAGTAAATTTCTTTATTGCTTAAGGTGATTCAGGCCGGTGCAATTCTAAGTTGAGTTTGACATGTGAGCTCTGAACGGTTTTTAATAATGAAACTGTAAATTTGTGTATCACTAATTCGAAGTCATTCTTGTACTGCCTGTAATACGTTCAGAATGGATTGGTATGTGGTGATGAGGAGATTGGATCATGCAAGGCTCAAAAATTAATGTATATTGATGCGCGCTGGACGTAGTAACTGCTACACAGAGGGTTTGGAATTTTGCCAATCTGAGACAGAAATTCTGGCCCTTGATTTCTGTCTTAATTTAAAAGGATTTCACTAACGAATTTGGAAGCAGGAATTTTTATATTAGCGTAACTGTATTACATGCAAATTTTTTATATTTTTTTTGTTTATCGTAAATCATTCTATCTTCTTTTTAAGCACCGATGAAATTTGGGTGAAAATATTACTGTAACCACCGCAAACCATGACCCGTAAAAGAGATTGTCTGTTTAGGGAGACTGGTAATCTTAAGTAAATTTGTATGTGTAATAAACAAACTAAAAACTTTTGCTGCAGCATTCGAGTTCGATGATGACCTGATCTGATGAATGACAAATAGAGGGGAGATGAGTTTGACCCATAGATTTATTTCATTAGAGGTCAAGTGTTACAACTGTAAGCGAGCGTAATCTACCTGAATATTCTCAGTTAGAAATGTTTTTATTTTTTCAATGTCGTTACTCTTAAAATACCGACCACTTCGGGAATATCACAAGTTCACTGTACAGTACAATTGAAAAATTCAGTTTTATCTGGACAAAACGGTGTTGATGCAATGTGAGGAACAGCCTCTTTTAGAGATAATTAAAAATTTAGTCAAGGAACAACACTAAGCGAAATTTTATAACTAGGGAATGTTTCTAAACAGAGGTTTCCTTGAGCGAAATGGGCACAGAGTAAATCCAACAACTTTTATGGTGTGCTGAGTCAATGAATCTAAGAAAATTTTCAGTTTTTTTCAAAAACATGACATTTGAATATGAAACAAACATTGTATGGAAAAAGTTCTTGAAATATTATCAAAACTCCACCTATTTCAGTACGCTAAGAACGCGTTACAAAATGTTAACTGTGAACTAAGCAGAGTAGATTTATTCTCAGGGGAGCAACAAACCATTTTTTGCGTGTGAACACGACTGAGCTCAATTTAGAAAAGTAATTGCTCTTTTAAACTCGAAGAAGGAAGTTTTTTCTTTGGGTGCCCGCTTCACCAGGAATTTAAGAATGTTTGGAGCTCGAGCGGCTTCTAGCATGATATTTTGCACCAACAGAGGTCGTTCAGGGAGCTCCGAAGACTAAAAGTTCTTCCATTAGACCCACAATGAGGGAAAGTGAGAAAATGCCCTCATGATGAATAGGCTTTGTTTCAGGACACCCTCGGGGAGCGCTGAAGTCAACATCTGAATAATTATGAAAAACGAGTGCGGGACTTCTGTTCTTCCCGTCAGACCTGCGTAGGAAACTTAGATTACATAAAATTCAGGTGGAAAATTAAAAGTTAAGATTCTTCGTGTCTAAAAATCTGTTTACTACACGACGAACACACCTTCGGTGTTCGTTATAAATATAATAAGTGAGTCCCTTAAGTATGTTTGTTCATAATGTTCTCTTCTTGTTCTTTTTCTTCCTCTTTTACTGAGAATTTAAACCTAGAGGAATAGTAAGAATAGGGGTACTATATCCACCATTTTAACGTACGGAAAAAACTGTGAGTTCATGTTTATTGATGATTAAATTAGGTCATGTATGAAAACAGTAATCAGAAATCTGAACACTGCTTACTGCGTTCGTAAAAAGTAGAAACGAAGTTTGACCGTGCGCTGAGGTCTTCCTTTAGAATTGCTTTTCGTGACTTGAAGTGATGACCATGAACGGTCTTAATGAATAATCGACCTAATTTGGATCGCCCCACAGTCTTCGTTAATTTTCGCTCCAGTTTGACCAAAGTGAACATTTTGGGGGTATACTGGCGTCCCTTGGCTATACAGAACATTAAATATAAGTTAGTCGGAGGCCAGTATATTAAACGACGAAATTCACAGAGCTGCATGAAATATCTGCCTTATGAGCGTTTGAAGTTAAATTAAATAAGAATAGATGAAAAAAATCTGCTGCAGATCAATCATTAATTATTCAGAGAAAGCAAGGAATTCATTCAAAAGTAGACTGTAATACTTTCTCGCATGTGTACAATGCTAGTTTTTACCAAAAGTAGGAAAGAGCAAATAACAAGAAAAAACAGCACCTGTAATGTTATACCAACCTCGGTTAAAGCTCACTCCGTTTAAATTTTGGCTCTCAAACTATTTTGAGTGAAATTTCATGATTCGCTAGAACTCGGTGCTTCAATGGGTAGTCTTCCTTCATACACTCATAGACATCGAAAATCCATACCTATAAATTTTGTGATCACATCATTTGTTTCCATCCTAAGCCTAATCAGAATTTAAGAAAATCTAGACCTCGTTTTAAATCATTAGGTGCTGGTTGAGAAATCCCCACGGAATGCGCGCACAGCCTTTCCCCATTCTTCGTTAACTTTACTTTATTTATTACTGAAAGCGTATTGTGTTGATTTTGTGATTCCCTTAGTCACAACGAATAGCGTACGTTATTAACTCCAAGTTACGGTAACTATAAAATAATAAGATAGTGTGTTAACTTTAGGCTTCCGTTACGTAGTAAGAATATAATATTTTCTTTTCCATTTTCCAACTTTTCGAAACAGTTCAAGTTCTTCACATGTTAAATTTCGAAGATATTTGCTGACATTTTTTTTATTGGAACACAGTCGATCGGTAAAAATGTAATACCTCTGCTGTCTATCTGTAGTCTACAAAAATCAATGTTTCGAAATACGTTTCCAATGCGTACGAGAGTTTCGCAAAAAGTGAAAATGCCCATCACACTGGGGAAAGTTAAAAGAACTTTCGGTGCAGTCTGCGGTGGTGATCCACAGTGCACCAAATCTTTGACAGGAAAAGTCAAATTTTTGTAACGTACTGCAGTTTTTTTAAAATTTATTTCTTGACACGTACAGTTTGATCACGTTCATCAACACAAGCTCGTAACCAGACTTGTTCGTTTCAGTCTCTTATTTTTCGAGGTTGAAATTTATTTTCTCTTTATCCTTTTTAGAAGAACTCCAAAAAAATGATGCACATATTTGTCATGATTTTTAGATTATTTTTTCTTTTCAAAGTTTAATTACAGTCCATTAATATCGTCTCCCTCACTGTCAATGACGGAATTTCGATGTCTTGAAGGCTTTAAAGCTGTTCCTAATTCGTAATTTCTACTTATTAGCAGAAAATTATACGGATAACGGTGACGGAAATATCTTCAAGGGCTAAAAAACAGCGTTCTCTAATGTGTTAGAACAACTAGGAAAAAGGCAGAGTCTGGTATACTAATGCCACGACGGCAGCGAGCATAAAAAAGGCTAATAAATTTTGTTCGAGCCGTTGTTGGGTTCTCTGACCCGCATGGGGCGAGTGTAGTGAAGGATGAGTGGCTCATCTTCGAGCGGCTGAGGACGAAATTTGTATATTTTGCCAAAATTTGTTGAGAGAATTTATGGAAATTCAGGTCTGTGATACTTCTGCAACATGAAAACCTTAGTCGCTATATTTTTATGGTGTCAGTGTACAAAGATCGTTTGTTTGAATTTCAATTAAGCTCAACGAAACTTTTTAGAAACAGGAAAACTAAACATCATCTGGTTGATTCTAATTTACTTCTTTCAAAATGCCTTAGAAAGATTTCATTGCTGACGATGATTCACGACAGGAAAGTGTAGCGAAATAACTCCCGTGGTTAGACCATCTTTACCTTCACTAACAATTTCGGTCGAGTTATCGTCAAGCATTGTTTCAATCTTCAATCCTCAACAGTCGGTACCCGTGGCTTAAGCGGGCTCCATATCTAAATCTGAATAATAGTGCATGCTCATATTGAAATAAAAATACGACTTCCTTCGGTAATATTGGAGATTCACCTCCTTAACAATCACTTTTGAGTCGTCCTTCCCCCAGCACTCTATTTTGCCAACCTGTGCGCTATTTATGGAATGACTCAAGCACTCGGGCTTCCAGATTTCCAGAAGGACCGACACAAGATCCACAATGGACACTCTACACTGGGGTCACATTATCCAAGATAGAATAACTATGAAGAGCAAAGCTTGTATTATCCGTAGCAGAATACAGGAATCTGAAGTTCTTTTATCCGTAAGAAAATCGTGAACCACAGGGGCGACAATGGCCCATGGTGCTAATGCGGTAGCGTTTCATAGCACCCTGGAGTGCCATAGACGCCTCTCCTCTTCATCGCGTTCATATTACGCTCGTTTTCTGGCGTGGTCATAACGAGACGCTTACACTGCGATAAATCCCCTCTAACGTTCTGCAGTTCTTTTGTTCGGTCCTGCTTACCGTTCTCGGGCTTCAAGAAATTTGCCTTTTCCGCAGATAATTCTTTGAGGGACCCGTGGAAACTCACGATTAAAAATAGGGAGATGAACGGGACTGATTTATCTATGCACCATCACATTCTTTCCGCTATTCTGCGGCAGAAATTCTTGATTTGTAGCCCCTGCTTCCAAAGAAAGGAAGATGAAGACAAATTTGGGAAAAAGGATAAAATCTTGCTTCTCTGAAGTGTTTCTTCAGACTTCGAAGCCATGCAAAATATTGGAGAGAAACTTTTTTCTCGAATTCAATTATATAAATCATTGCAGAAAATGCGCTTCTAGAATTCAATTATGTGCCACCTCTACCGTAACCTAGGAAGAACTTTCAACATGCAACTATTCTAGTCCCACGCGAGTGATATATTTGACCTTCGTTTGTTAAAATGTGGCGTTTAAGCTAGCAATACAACTCAAAATGGTTTCATATCTGCTACTTTGGCCTGTAATTTGTCCGTGCTTGAAACCGGTGTTTTGTGCCACTTCATTTGGAGGGTTCCTCTAATTTGTAAAATGCACGAGCTATGAATTCCATCGAGCTCAGCACCGCTGCTCACAATTACTGCTTTCATTCGGGTGCGGAACTCAATTTATCAGGTCGTGAATGATAATCATAGTTTATTCGTATTACACACGCCTTGACGCAATAAAATACTGAACACTTTAATGATTTCATGAAGGCAGGTAAATTTTTGTATGAGGTTTGTAAGCAAATATATGAAGATATACTTTAGGGTATGTCACTAAAGTCAATTGAGTGCATCGTGCTAAATGTCCCTCACATCAAGTGATTCTTTAAATGCACTTTCGGTTTCATTTTAAGCCATAATTATTTTAGTTTTGTCAAACTGAATTTGTTAAATCTTGTTTTGCAGCCAATCTCGGTGTACAATAGTTCGACTCACACGTTTTCAGCATAGTTTTCGTTGTCTCCCTCCAGTTATAGTTTGCAAAACATCTTAAAAGTATATAACATTATAGTCTTGAAATATAATCTCGAACATTATGAATCAAATGGAGTTGTTCAGCCTGCAATCAGTAATGAAATTTGCTGAATTTCTACATCACACACTATACGTTATGTTGATGAATTTCTTGCTAATCCCTAGACATAAGAATCTATACTTTACACATATATCCTGTTTTTTCCTAAATCGAAATTGAACATCCCTCCTAATTGAGGGAAAATGTCTTTCAGGGACTAAATTAATTAACTGAACCAAAAAGACAAGCAGGATTGTGAGCGACTGTAGACTTGCAATTGTGCCAAGGTTCTCCGCTTTAATAACGAAACGACTTTCAACATGGAGCGAAAATCCGCCTGTGAATTTCCTACGAGGCATCAGGCAGTTACAGGAAATGTCAACAATCGTTTCGGAATGGGGAACTGGTCCTCCAAATCATTGGAAAACGATGGCGTTCGACAGGTGGTCCCCGCATTTGTTACGGATATTGTCGGGTATTAAGTCCGGCACTTCAATACAGAGTCCAAATCGCAGTGGACTGGCGTTTCAAGCTGCCTATCCTGCGCATAAACTTAATTTGAGCAGCTGCAGCGACGCAGGGTCCAATTCTAACTGCTCCAGTTCCGAAGTGCTTCCGCGAATACCAAGCTCATCCGTTCTGAAAATGATCACCGCTCTCATTTTTCACTTAGCGGCGCTGACGCTGACTGGATCTCTCTTTAACACGGAGAAAATGTTATGAGTGAACTATGGAAACAGTATTATGAATCAAGAGAAAATCCTTTATCAGGACTGTGAGTGTAACACTTACATAAATACGAGTAGTTTTCAAGAATGATTGTAGGGATTTTAAAAAGAGATAAACTTGTGAACCTTGCTCATGATGTAGTATCCCTTTCGGGTGGGTCTGAGCATTTTCACGCAACTCAGTATTTACTATTTTACGCTGTAGAACACATTTTGTTGAAAAATAAATGAATCTCCTTTTATGAACAAAAATAGCATCGGGATCTCAGGAATGACCAAGAATTAACAAATGATATTAGGTACCTCATGATCTGACAAAAACATTGACCAAACGCACATTGGAGTGCGAATAATGTTGAGTTTGTTGTGTGACAATATTTCCGAAATTATTCACATGTCAAAAATTATAAAAAAAACTGAGAAAATTTTAACGGTGGTGCTTGTAGACTTTACGTAAGTTTTAAAATTACATCAGAGCTAAATTCCAGTTTAAATTTTTGTTGGAAGAGCCGACGGCTACGGAAAAGGCATGGTGAAGCCTTAACTGCTGGCGTGACTCGCAGTCGCTCTATATTTTGCCGCAACAAACAAAGTACCGCCTTTTCCGATCTCAGACGTCTTATACAGGGTGAACTTTTACGAGAAATTCTCGCTATCCCTCTATAAAGCAGATGTCTCTTCCGTTTATTCCGAGTTTCCTTTGTTACAAAAATGTGCAAGAGTTTTCATTCATTGAGTTTCTTACACCCTTTATCAGGACTAATTCGTTCAATAAAATACTTCAGATCGTTTGGGAGACTTTTCCATTTGAGAGATACATAGTACAATACCGCCCATGAGTCTTGTAAGACGCTTTGATTGAGTTTTGTTTCACGTAAGGGAAATTTTGTTATTCGGGATGTCTGTAAAAGCTATCTCAATTTTAAAATTGAAGAAAACAATCTCAAAACAATTACATTTCGCTATCTTGACATTAAATTAATTTTGACGTCTATCCAAATTTAAGACCATGATGAAAAATTTGTTTTACCACGATTAAATTAAACCTCCAACTTAATCGTTGCTCAAGAAAATACCTATCAATAACTTGAAGTCTCAAGTCGGGATTCAACTGAACTTATATCAGTCATATTATAATCTACTGCATCAAATTTCGTGTGCACTATATCTCACTGATACAAGAGTTCCCTGAAGAAAACTCCGACACATTTTTACGGAATACACAATTCATACAAGTCACATTTGAGGGAAACATTTGCCTGCTCTCTTTAGCAGATATTCTTGAGGAAAACATTTATGCAACAGACAGCTGAGAGCCTTGAAAGTATTGAAGTGCACATTACTTGCAGCTTTGTCTTCCAGGGCATTACAGCAGGTAAGGCCTCCATTACGGCTTGTGAAATATGCATTAGAGTCTGAATCAACAAGTACGGCAACTTTTGAACAATACTGTCATTACTTGTTCGTTTATAAAACGGTCAACTGTGCATCGTGGTGTTACGGAAGCTTGAGATGTTGTTTAAATATTGCAATGTTCTTTATTTTCACGAGGAAATGAGTGCTAGGCGCAAAGCTTTTATGAGGGAGCAAGTCTTTTTAACGTTCATGAAAAATTTCGTTTGCATTAGTTCCCTGTAAAGTGTCCATTGAAATTGAACGCTCAACGTCACATCTCTTCAAGTTCTGAGATTTTGCTGACTTTTCACTTGTACAGATACTTCTTATCATTTCGACTTTCAAAATTGTAGCAGTGATGTTATCTTTCACCTGGGATGAAAATTAACTTATATGCTTTTATTAAAGGACGAAAGTGTTTTTCAACGTTTCTTATTTTACAACTTGTTTGACGCTTCATAATATGTCAACAGAATACCAAAGCTTTCTTCTGTTCTACCAGTCTGTGTGAGATTTGCAGTCAACGAAGGTAATGGTGTTTTGAAATAAAAAGTATTTTGTTTGATAAATGTTGAAAATGAAACTATTCTATTCCAAAGTACCAATAATACCAGTGCGCACTGCTCGGACGTTTCGAACACGTATTGCATACCAAAGGACATCGTCTTAAGAGAGAAATCAATAGGAAAAAATCATCAACTTGACATTTGCCTCCAAGCATTAGTACCCACGCTTAGACGAAAACAGCCTGAATTATTCGTTTATGACCAATGCACTTAAGCTTTAGGCAAACAATAAACCTCAAACGACAACACGAGCTTGCTACCGTTAGCACTTACGTTGTATTTCCACACGTTCATCCCAGTTACTATACATGGGATACGAACGATAAGCATTGCTAAAAATGAGTTGTTAGTTTGATCAATCCCCGGCACCTTGAAATCATCTTATTAACGGCTTTTTTACTTGATGCACGTATGTTGATGTAAGGCTGAAATTTGAGTTTGTAGTGGAAAAAGCCTTGATGCTCACCTACCTAAACACTGACTGCATACAGATGGCGATTTAAGAAACTTGAATTTTACATAGAGTAATGGAAACGCTCTTTTCGAGTAGTTGAGCCTATTCACTTGTTCTGCAAAAGTAGGGCACAAACAAGTGTATCCTAGACCCGGTGACACATTGGGAAATACTTGTCTGGAAATTCATGAATATTTAAGTTTGCATTTCTTAGGTCTGGGATTAATTCCAACCCAAATCGCGGACAATTATTGACGATCAATGTCACGTCTAGATCACAAGCGTCTGTTCAATTTAAAATGACCAGCAAACATCGAGCGCAAACACAGCGTCTCGTCAACAAGCTTGTTGATCGTTGGTATTCCACTCGCTTATCGTGCAGGCAAGACTAAAAAATTGAGTTATTTGAGCAGCAACTTGAAGACGAATGCTTGATGTATAATCAGGTCAAAGAAGACTCATGTTGCTGGTAAACGTGAATCGGCACTAATACAGGTTTTTCTTTCTCACGGTCAAATTCATGTAACCTGAATTTATTAGGCTGGCATTTGAATACATGACAATTTTTAGTTTCGATTTCAGTAGAAACAGCATTGGGATACATGGTGATGCATCGAAATCAGTTCTGAGTATCAGGCTGTTTTGGACATCACGGAATCTAGTTTAATTTTTAACGTTTCTGATTAATTTTGCATGCGAGGAAATATATTTTTTAAGACTGATTGTTCCCGTTTTGGAGTAATGAAGCTAAACAGAAATCACTTGCAAGCAATTTAAAGTTAACAGGAAACATATACAAGGACATTTAAGGTAAATATGAATTATATACTAGGAATTTTGGGTAAACAAAATCATTTACAAAGAATTTAAGGTAAACAGAAAACATTTACAACAAATTTAACTGCAGCCCGATCAAATTAATTTTGTATTGTTACTAAACGTTTCAATGAGCAATTAGAGTTCAGTGAGTCTGAAACTGAAGGCCCATTGTATCATAGCTAGCTTTAACTCGTAGATATTTCTAATGAGGTAGCTGTATTGAGCATTCATTTCCCTTTGAAAGAACTAGTATTTAGTGAGAGGAAGCTGAATCAATATTTAATACATTGTCCACACTGTTGGCAATAACGACTGTTTTTTCTTCTTCCTCAAAAATTTACGCCATGTGCAAGTACAACATGAGAAAGATTCTGTCACCAATTCTGAAACACGATCCATGTTGAAAATCTCATCTACACATAATTCACTTCACTACTCGGTTAAAAATCTCTGCCAACTTTTGGGCAAGTTTTAGCTGCAGTATGATCTACGCAACGCATTTTCACTCAGGTGAGAGCAGGTCCCCGCAGTAGTTTGATAAGCGGTCAAGACTGTTGTGCGGCTGCGCAAAACTGCGCCACTTTAGGCGGCTGAAAGCAGCTTTTACGATGAAGGTATTTTTGCACAGCAGCTGCGCAGCGCCAGTGCTAGCCCCCACTTGAATGCTACGCTGATTGACGACGACAGATATCTAGTCACAAGCAGCGACTTTTAATAAGTATTGAGTTAATTTCTGGGTCACAAGGTGGAAGAACAGATAAAATTGTCGCTGAGAAGCGAAGTTCGAGGTTTTTAATAACTGGATATACAGTCGCAAATTTAATGACATCAATCTCTCAAAATTTGGCTCGAACGAAGTTCTTTAAGTATAACTTCGGAATAAATATACACTAACACCACTTTGCAGCTATCAAGGGGACCATTTAAAAAATTGTGCATACCTTGTTGTATTCATTTTTTAGATTAATCATTTGTGGTGTTACCTTGTTAGGTTTCATTTTTGAACTTCAAGTATGCTATTACTAAATTACTCTGATTATTACGAAATTGAATCACATGTTTTTTTATTTTCAAGGAAAATACATGCATATATTACATGCATTGCTTTCTACATGCATATATCATTTACTGAGAGTTGCCATTTCCCCCCTCACTCAATCATTAATTCAAAAAATAAAATATGAGTTTTCTTCAAATCAATAACGCAGACGACATGTCCAACTAAGCAGTCAGAAAGTGTCGTTACAATGCTTTAATATGCTTTTCGAAGATGGCTCAAACGCAGAAAAGATTTAGTTATTCGGCGAAATTATTGCATTTTATTTGCGATCAAATCAGTCTCAGTTTGTGAATAGTTACTGGTCTTGGACATTCATTTCGGGTGTATATGCGTAAGCTCAACGTTTGAATCCTTTTGCTTATTGCACTCGCCTTTGCAAATTTAGAAATCAACATTAGGTCACTGGATGGTATCATTGATTCACGTACTGTTAATTTTCATGTCCAATTTAAATTCGCTTCAATACCGACACTTTGATAAATTTTGCTCTATTTACAATGATTTGCGCTTTAAATACTGGTATCTGCTTTGTTTTTCATCAGTTTTGAAAAACTGTTGAGAATTTACACGATATGTTACAGAAAATGCTTCACATTATTTTGTCTCACAAAAACATCAATGAACATATCGGACAACAGCAATTTTCATATTTCAGTTCAGTCTAGTGTTGGCAGACGCATCATGCAAGTTCAATTCAACCTAATCATTGTGTGTATCAGCTGAACACTGATGAAACACAGTTCCCACTCAGGCAACATTTCATAAGCCAAGAAGCTCTCATATAACGCAGATCATACCTCAAACAGTTCACACACATCACAGTTTAGACAACGCAATTCACATCTCACGCATGACACAGTTACGCCCATACGAGTGGTTCAAGCAGCAACTCCTGTCTCATGCAAGTTCCTGAATTGCTCTCCTACTAATCCTCATCTTAGATGCCCTGCAAAGCCAAATTAACCAACTCTGTGCAGCGCATAATGATGAACCTCGATGCAAGGGGAGCTCCGTTGA
Organism: Platorchestia sp. MABIK; assembly: GCA_014220935.1. Lineage (NCBI taxonomy): Eukaryota > Metazoa > Arthropoda > Malacostraca > Amphipoda > Talitridae > Platorchestia > Platorchestia sp. MABIK. The sequence continues at coordinate 32,526 of JACJUY010005949.1, forward strand.
GCCTTTTCCCAATACCGAGAACGATACTGCCAGACATCACCGCCAAATTTGAAATAAAAGTCCGATTTCACTGAAGTTCAGATCCATTTCCTTTTCAATACACCGTACCCCAAACTTATCACTTTTTTAGTAGTATGAAAAACAGCTTTTAACAACGGAAATCTACAAAGCAGTGAATAAAAACAGTATTATAGTACTCAAGTGAGCTGGAGAGAACTAGTTACAGTTCTCACGGAAATTCAAATTACTGAGAAGTATGCCTGAGAACTAAACCACAGCAACAAGTTTCTTGATTCCAGGGAGTTCACACCTAGCCTACACACTCTCATTTGAAACTTTGTAGTACTCAAGGGGGCTGGACAGAGGCAGATACAGTTACACGGGAACTTAAATTACTGAATAGTAGATATATCCCAGAACTAAGCGCGGGCGACGAGTTTCTCTATTCTAGGGAGTTCACACCTACCCTACACACTCTAATTAGCAACCTTTTCACGGCACCTCCACAACCGATCGGAAGACCTCATTCTCTTTGAAATCCTGTAGCCGTCTTTTCATAGAACCGGAGGACTTCCTGGGCAAACGATAGTGTGCTGCCATGTGCTGCTGAGCGTCGCTACAGCGTGCTGTCATGTGCTGTTGAGCGTTGCGTCAGTGTGCTGCCATGTGCTGCTGAGCGTTGCTACAGTGTGCTGCCATGTGCTGCTGAGCGTTGCTTCAGTGTGTTGCCATGTGCTGCTGAGCGTTGCTACAGTGTGCTGCCATGTGCTGCTGAGCGTCGCTACAGTGTGCTGTCATGTGCTGCTGGACGTTGCTACAGTGTGCTGCCATGTGCTGCTGAGCGTCGCTACAGTGT